>JAJLWI010000013.1:0-232682 GCA_030674215.1 Kodamaea nitidulidarum | reverse complement strand
TAAGGTAGATGACCGGACTGCTAAGAGTCACGGACAAGCTAAATTATATTCTCACTTTGAGGGTACGAGGGTATCTCACTCATCAACCAAGTTGGATTCAGTGGCTCTTTAAAAGAGTCAAAGAGAGACGTGACCTATAGAAATGATCCTATGAAGTACGTCGACAGAGAAAAAAAGTAAGAGTGGCAACAAGCGATGTCCTTTTATAGTTGAGAAAAAGCCGGGTAATATTATTTAGTGAACATTCAGGTTTGATATTCTGTGAATAATCAAATTTATTATGAATTTCAGGGCTAAATAGACAAACGATAGCATTATTTTCCAATTTTTAAGCGAAGAACAAGTGAAATAATAAAGTGCTAACATAAAAGGTGTATAAATCTGTATAAGATAAAGGACATTTTAGAACAGTTTCGGTAGAAAGAATAAAGGAGTCATATATATATGTTTATAGGTTCTCTTATCTAGTTCTATCTTTGTATATATTTGTGAGCGCTATTGACTTCTAAATTTTTCCAAGCTCAAAACCATCTCCAGAAAAAGGCTCATCGAAAGAATACTATCTATTCAAATGGTTTCGTTTTCTTGTGAGGTGTGCAATGACACCATAGTTAAGAAGAAACTCGATCAGCATACGCAGAGATGCTATGGTGCTTACTTTACATGTATCGACTGTTCAACCACGTTCCAAGGCACCCTGTATAAGCAACACACCAGTTGCATTTCTGAGGCTGAAAAGTACGAGAAGGCATTATACAAGGGCCCAAAGAAGAAGGGACAAGATAAGAACCAGAAAGAGCAGAAGGAAAGGAAGGTCGAGGTGAAGACGGAAACGAAGGAAACGAAGGTTGAGGTGAAGAAGACAGAAACAAAGGAAAAGAAGGAAAAGAAGAAGTCCGAACAGAAGGCTGAAAAGATAGAAAAGCCTTCCAAAACTAGCTCCCCCTTGGAGAAGTATCTCAAGTCCGAAAACAACATGTACAAGGTTTTCAAAAAGGCTTCTAAGGATAGCTCTACTGATATTAAAGAGTTCTTGAAATCGTTTGATATTTGCAAAAACGACAGTGGTGAGATCGTTCTTAAACACAAGGCTTAGACAAGTATTTTTGGGCTTGGAAGCACATATATGGTGCGTAATATTCTGGATCATGCTCAGCATACAAAATTGTAAGCAGTATAAATATACAATGAAGTTCTAATATGATCCAATAGTGCTTAGAACAAGATCAATGGATTCTACACCAGATATTCGTCTGTTTTTCAATCATTCATGTTCTAGTTTTTCATGTTCCGAGTTTACAGACTCTATAAATTCCATACCTTTATTTGATCTTTGCTTTCTATTGTAGGGATATTCTCTATACCCTTATCTGAAGCCTTTGTTCTCTAATATAGGGATAATTACATTTGCTTGTCCGCGTCATTTATGTGACTACTTTGTCACCTCTTTTTGCCAAGTGCCCTTGCCACCTTTCCATAAAACTGAGCCAAGGTGTTATATGGGAATGATAAGTTTTCACATAGATACTCGGGTAACAGGTCCTTCAAATGCCGAGCATTGGCCACTATGTCCGACACCACCATCGATTCCTCCGGATCAGGTTCAAATCCATCTTCAAGAGCCTCCAAAAACGTGGGCACGTAGTGTATTTCTGCTGTTGTTTCGAAGGTTTTGGAAACAACTAGTCTATAGTTGATATAGTGATCACCAGACAGTTGCTTCACATCAAAATAGTAGCGCTTTTCGTCTTCCTGGAAGTTGAGCACGCGTAACCCAGTCAAAAGTTCGAGCATGTCAAGTGTAAACCCAATGTTTTCCAATTCCTTGGTCATCTGATGCTGACTGATGGTATTGGCATCAGTTTTCCTTTTCTTTCTTATTGGGGACTGGAACGTTATATCACCCAGTGGGCTTTGATAGGTTAGATCTGGTTTCGAAGCTACTAATGGTTTATCTTTCTGCTCCAATTGAGCATATAATTCCTGTATTAGCTTGTGGTCTGCCTCCATCTGAGCCTCAGCTTTGGCTTTAAACTTGGTGAAAAGCTCATCTTGTGTTGTATGGACCAAAGAGTTCACCAAATGTGCAAGATCTTGGTTGTTTGTGATTTTGGCGATATCCTTTTCCGATATTATAAGTGGAGCTGTACGTTTCGACGGCGTGTTGTGTACAGGTGAAGATGGTCCTGAATCTACTGATGACCTAGGTGTTCTTGTTGTTGGCTTTTCAGAAGTTGAAGGCGCAGAGCGGGGTAATTTTGGCGTTGTAGACGTTTTCGCCGTTATAGACCTCGATGTTTTCACTTGTGTTGATTTAGTCTGCGCAGTATTTTTTGTGGCTGTCCTTTTCGTGGATTTTTTATCGCGACCATCAGCTTCAGTGTTGTCAGTTTTGCGGCGAGTAGATTGTCGCGTCACAGGCTTTTCGGAGGCAGCAGCTTCTCTTGTTTGCGCTGCCATGTTTATGCGTTGTGTGGAGAAATGCCAATGTAGAAAATAGAATTAAAAAGGAAAGACATAAAGTGAAAAAATGAAAACATTACGACAATATGGAAGGAAGCAAGAGATTGAGAAACAAGTTAAAGGTAGGACTTTACATCTTGGAGGCAGGAGTGTATATAGTTTTGATAGCTGTAGAATGATGTTTCGTAAATGAAACCATCGCTTCATGTGCACTTTAGCTTTCAATGGATTTAAATCCCAGCTATGAATGCCGAACCCCCTCTTCTCTCTTTCTCTGGTTTATACCCACTCGTACACGTTTTCACGAACTTGCTACTTTCCCTAAAATCACCTTTATCACTAATTCATATTTTTCTCTACTTCCTCTTCCCTCTTCACTATCTTATTTTTCCAAATGTCTTTCACCGAAGAATCTTATACCGCCAAGTTGGCGCTGCTTCAAGACACACAAGAATCGATCGTGTCCATCTCGCAATGGGTGTTTTTCCACCACCGCCATTGCAAAGAATCTGCGAGCATTTGGTCAACTTACACCCTCGCGTTGCCAATTTCTCCTCAATATTCGCAGAAGGTGCTTTCGCTCTTGCATCTCTGCAACGATGTGGTGCAGCGTGCACGTCGTAAGAAGAAGCAAGAATTTATAACAGAATTCTCTGCTGTGCTTCCGCAAGTCCTCAACAAGACATATGCGCGTCTCGACCTGTCTACAAAAGCTAAGACCGACCGCTTAATCAGTGTTTGGAAGGAACGTCAGGTATTCTCACATACTGAAATTGCTGCCATGTTAGCAGAAATCGAACGCTCAAAAGACGAGAGTAATGTACCTATTCCACCAAACCCAACTAAACCCACAAAGTCTCCGTCTCCTGTAGCAAGTGGCCGTGCTATCGCACCAGAGCTCATCCATGTGAACGACTTGTACCTCAATTTAAACAAGCTTAATGACAATAGTCAGGCAAACCTCACGCAATTTGGAATCCAATCCAAAACCTACTTTCCTGCAGATCCATCCAAGCTGGAGAACTTGCCCGCTCCGCCGGTTTACATATCTAAGCTTAACATGTTAGAAAAATTGGGAAAGATTGCGATCATTAACATCAAGGAGATACAAAACATGAAGCAGCAAATTATACGTCAGTTGAATTCATTAATCAAGCTGATTGACGACAATAATACTGACGAAACAAAGATTCAAATAATTACAGACAAGTTGGCTAAGTTGACAGAGACCCGCGAACAACTCAGAAAGATTGAGGAAGAAGAAAAACTGCAACAAGTTGAAGAGGAAACGTCCCCAACAGTTGAAGAGGAGCCATCACCAACAATTGAAGAGGATCTGGGTGATGAGATCCCCCAATACGAGGCTGACGATGACGATATTCCCGCTTACGAAGACGATGAACCTGAGAAAAGTGTACAGGAAATTGAAAAAGGCGAACAAAAACTTGAAAAACCAGAGGTAACACCAAAGACGGAAAAATCATCCGTCAAACAAGAAAAGAGACAATCAGAGGGACCAGAACCCCCCACAAAGCGAGTGGCATTTTCAGAAGATGTCGAGGTGAAGGAGTTTGAGCGCGATGAGCACAACAATGATAACAGTGATAACTCAATTGGCGGCTTAGAATTCCCACATTTAAAGAAAGAACAGGAGGAGGACGGATATGATCCGTCATCAGATTTTGAAAGTAACCAAAGCGAAAACTCTGATGTTATGAGTTTACTTTCCAAGTTGGCCTGAGAGAAGGCGGTTAAAAAATTCGAAGAAAATGGAGACCAGGCACAAAGGAGCACTCTTTAAATCTCCTTACCACTACAATGATTAACGATTAGAGATTGAACTCAATGGAAATTCTAGTGTACTATATACGGTGCTATTAAGTCAGTTTAATATGAAGTTAAAGTCACCAGGCATTTTTGCAGGTAAGGCGTAAGAATAATTAGGTTCGCTTCGTACAACCCCCGACGCACCCGGGATAATAATTGGGCTATCTGTAGACTTTTTCTTTCCCTTTTTACCACGCAACAGGTACACGCAAAGGTCATCCGATCCCAGGCAATTCGTGCATTCTGGGACTGTGCGCGAGCATTTTTTTTTAAATCTGCGACAGCGGTCGCAGCTTGATTTAGATCTCCCTGATATTTCAACATCATGGTGCGAGAAATTATGGTTATACACGTCATTTGCAAGCACATCCTTTCGCACACCGGAGTATTTTGTTAAGTCTTTCTTTTTAAAAACTGTGATGAAATTGTTCAAGTTCTTCATTTCTAACTTAGCCTTGGCTTGTTGACTCAAATCGACTTGAAACTCAATCAAATATCTGTTCATTTCCTTGTGTTCATCACACGCTACCGAAGTGTTTACCATATCTATTGAAATGATAATATAAATGCGTATTCTTGGTTAGGCAGCTTGATCTTGGTGTAACCCTAGGAAGTACAAGTCTGTTCCGTAGTTTCTGGAAGGTATAACTGGTTAACTTTGTTGTAGCTCTGTATCTCCAAAAAGCACTTAATAATTTAAGACGTATACCTGTTATACTGACGCTTCTTGGTGAAGTATTATCGACTTAAGGTACTTCTTCGTGAACTAAGTTGATTTCTTTTCAGCAGCTTCGGATATTCCACTTAAGTTGAAAAAGAACCAACGTCTCTTCCCACAGTTTTGAACAGCAATCGTTCGTTTCTTTGATTCCCCAGGTTGATCAATTATTGCAAAATCAAAAATCCAGAGTCACAGTAATTCTCAATTATTTTGTGACTCCGTCTGTTATCAGTTATGATGTTTGAAGCTTTCGATCATCTATGATTACGTTTTTGAGGAAGCGAGTCAGACCTACCATCATCGGTAATGGCGAGTCTTTGACCACACAAATATCCATAGAAAGTATCCCATATAACTGCTTTCTCACATCTGGAATCAATACAGCTTTCAATCTAATTTTTCCTTCACTAAAATTTGTTCGTAATCTTCGTATCTTCGCTAGATATATTTTTGTGCTACATTTGGACGCAGTTATAAAAAAGGTGCTGTCCTCCCCAAAGTAGCTAAGTTACGGACAAAGGCTCTTCTCAATCCACTTGTGTTAAAAGTGCACAAGGGCCTTACAGGCGTTACACCTGAATGAACATAACTGTGTGTAGCTCGTTCTTTTGGCATTACCAGATCGAAATGCCTCGGAAACCACTGATGAAATAGTTTCGACCCTGAGAGAGCCTTTTCCTTACTCGGTAACAGCCTGTTAAGGTCGTGACTTATTCTTGAAGCAAGGAAAAGACCGCTTTCAAGCTGGGGAAGCTCTCTCGTAAAGAACCGTGAAGTAGTTTCACTCCCATTATCACGACTTCCGCAATATAATAAGCACTGTGATCTGGTACAGGCAACGTAGAATAACCTGGCTTTACTTTCATCACCCTTTCCATGCAAAACACTGGACCAGTTACTCCATGAACCAAAATCCAGATTACCTCCCAACAAGAACACAACTGGAAATTCTAAACCCTTAGCAGAGTGAACAGTAGAAATATTGATGAGTTCATCACTAACAATTGGTATGTCTTCGTTGAACTTCCTCAAAAAATAGTCTAAAAACAGTCCTGTAAAGTGTACATGGTCCGAAGACACTTTTTTGAAGGCATCATAGCAAGATCCCAATGTGCCATAAAAAGAGTTCAAGTTTGAGTATAATTCGGTACGGTGTTCTTCGAGATTAACACCTTTCTTTTCGGGCAAATTTAAATATTCGAGCAAGCCCAGCTCCTCGATAATTTTCAAAAGTGCTTTCATGATCTTTGATGGGCATTGGGCAGTTTGATCCTCTTGTAAAATATCACGTTGTGCTTCAATAACTTTTAGGAATCTACCAATCAGGTTTAATGTCTCCTTGAATCTGTAAATAGAAGCAACAGAGTTCTGGCTGCAAGACAACTCACCATCCAAAAAATCTTCTAAAGTAGGTTCGTCCGACATATCGTAAGCATTGAATAGCTTGGATGCACGTACCTTGCTTGCTCCTCGATTATCCATTAAAAGAATGCAGTTCAAAAAGCTAAAGTCTGCCCCCGTAGACTTGTTCACAACACTCAAAACATCCAATAATAGATGTACCTTAGAGTTCACCCACGTTGAGGTTTGTCCAAACATATTGCAGCGAAGGTCAAAGACATCGCGTAAATAACTTCCTATCGCTGTTACCTCCTTATTTGTACGCCCTAGAATCAAAAAATCGCCAGGTTTGAGGAGACCGCCCAGCTCCAAAATTAGCCTTGTGATTTCACGCCCAATGAAATCAAACTCGTCATTAACAGATTGGAATTTTGTTAACACCGGTTTATGCAGTGACATCTTTTTTGATATGATATTTTGATCTTGTGCCCATAGGAGTCCAATCTGTTTAAGCGCAACTTCTGTAGAAGCAGATAATATTTCTGGAGTCAAACGAAACGTTTCTTCAATAATCTGATAATGTACCTTATATTTGGGAAAGTAATCAGGCAATTGAAGCATAAGCTTAGGATCAGAGTCGAGAAACTCATATATGCATTGATTAGGGTCACCAGCCACAGTCAAATGCTTTCCTAAATCGCCGACTTTTTGGGGCGATCTCTGGTTACTGAGCGTTTTCATGTCATTTGAAATAGAGGAGTCAACCGAAATGGAATTTTGATGATGTGCCGGGATATTCAGAATACCAATTACTGGATCGTTTTGAACTTTTCCTAATTCGACTGTAGACAATTGCAGATCTTCCAGAATTGACTTACCTTCGAACTGTGTTTTAATGTCATCATCATTATTTAAGACACAGATCGTTGGATACTCCACTATCAGTTCAACAAGACTCAACAACAGCCTATGCATATCTTGGAATTCATCTACTACAACAACTTTAATACCCGCAACTTGTGGGATTAGGTTCAGCAGTTTCGAACTTTTCAATAACTCCACAGCATCTGCAATTAGATGCGAGTACCGAATGATGCCATTTCTATCTAGATATCGTATCAATTCATTGATATAGTCCTCACTAATACTGTACATCTCTGCTGCTGATTTTGCTGTTAAGTTGCCACTTTTGATATCTTCTAGTAACTTACCCAAACTGTTTGCCTTAATCTTCGCGCAGACGCGTTTCCCATTTAAACCCACAGTCTGACCCAGAAAGAATGTAACAAGATTACGCCAACTGATATCATCCAAAAGTCTCCGTTTCCTGACTTGACGGTCGGGATAATCCATGTGTTGCTCTACTAAATTTGCACTGAAAGAATGAAAGGTGGAAATCGTCACATTTGACGCAACAGGACCAAGTAAGCACTCCAAAGTGGATCTAAACTCACTTACTGCTCTGTTTGTCATAGATAAGACAAGGATTTCACTGGGATCTATCCCACGTTCCAAAAATGAGGCTACTCGTTGTGCGAGTGTGAAAGTCTTGCCACTCCCAGGTCCTGCATTGATCGCAAGGATTGTTCCCGATTCAAATGGGTGATTGATGATCCTGAGCTGTGACTCGGTAGGAGGGCGGCTAGTAGCAACATAAGAAGACTCCGTAGATATATCGCTGGTTAGCATGTAATTCAAGTAAGTACCAGGATTGCAAAATATATTTTTGCTGCGAAGTCTGCCTTGGCGATACATTTGGAGTACTTTTTTTCCGAAATTAAATTGACCCATACTTCGCTCGCCACCATGAGTGCCTTAGCTCATCTTCAAAAGTTGTTCCCATTGAAGCCGGAAGCTGGTGTTGACAGTGGAAATGCTACCATTAATACTGGTATAGAATCTAAAGACATTCCATTAGTCACTCCAGATGAGCTACCGTACCTAGCTAAAGAGTTTGAAGTATTTCAACAACACATCCAAACACACCGCACCAAATTGAAACCTGTGGAGGAGTTTTTGTCTCAATTCAATGCGGAATTGTCAGAGCTTTCAGAGAATCTAGTGGCACTACAGAAACAGTCCGAAAATCTATCCAGCAGTGCTGAATTCGACAAAACTATAACCGACAGATTAAACCCGGTTATATTAGATCTTTTAGTACCACCTGAAGTGGTCACTACAATCATTAAAGGTGATATAACAGTTGAATGGACAGAGAACTTGAAAATTGTCAGTGAGAAATTACAGTTAATAGAGAGCATTGAAAACGGCATGAACAATCAAATATATTTAGATTCGCAAGCTTTCAAGCAGTTGAAGAACAACGTCGAACTTTTAAGGCTTAAGGCAGTTGAGAGAATTAGAGATTTTTTAATATCCCAAATCAAGTTGCTTCGGTCTAGCAATAAAGTTTCTTCTCAATCCATTCAACAACGGCTTCTATTAATAAAGGAAGCATATGTGTTCTTAAAAGCGAACCACAAGGACCTCGCAAACCAGCTTCAATTGGC
Organism: Kodamaea nitidulidarum; assembly: GCA_030674215.1. Classification (NCBI taxonomy): domain Eukaryota; kingdom Fungi; phylum Ascomycota; class Pichiomycetes; order Serinales; family Debaryomycetaceae; genus Kodamaea; species Kodamaea nitidulidarum. Next base: position 223,820 of record JAJLWI010000013.1, on the reverse strand, counting down.
ATATATATACACAATGCGCTGGTACTATAAAACGAAATTCGCAAAGTATCTTTACTCACTTCAAACATTGAATGTACGACACGTGGATTCGACAGTCGTGTTGGGCCAAGTTATAGGAGAAGATAGACTGGGGATGGGGTTATTTGGTAGCGGCTTTAAGAGCTGGCTACCCAGCGCAGGCGCTCAGGGATCAGCTCCCACAACTAACGTGCCGGGTACTGCCACCACCACCACACTCAGCGATTATTTGCTGAGTGTGGATAAAAGAAAAGAGATATTAGATGCTGGGACTCTTGAGCCTGCGACAGCTATTCCATCACAAATTGCCGAGACGACACCTTTCGCTTACTGGCTTGAATTCATCTACAACCAGTGGTCGATATCGCTCGTAGACAATATCATAGTTGAATATTTGTTCATGGTGGAATTTTTTTATCAAGGCAGTGAGAAGTTTGATGATATGAACCAAACTAACGATGAGAATGTGGAAGAAAAATACCGAAAGGGTAAAAGCGATTGGTCTCTGGTGATGTTCGAAAGTGTCTTCAAATTAGGACGTGAATTTGTATCCTGGCTCATCACACATTATCCTGTGATACAAAATAAGGGAACCTCAAATACTGCGCGTGTAACAGCTGCTCCTGTGTCTAATTCTGGAAGTTGTGATGCATTTGCGGCACTTCTTATGATTCGTCTAATTCAAAAGCAACAATCGCGCCTACACAATGAATTCCGCATCCCTACACTCGACGACTATTTAAACTCATTGTTGATGATCTTATGGCCGCACTTTACGAAAATTATTGACTTGAATTGCGAGTCTCTCCGTCGTGTGGTCATGAGGGCAAGTAGAGAGTCCAACTTGGCCCCTGTGAGTACTACCCAACAATTCGCCCAATTCCTCCTGGGTTTACTCAAGTTGACAGATTCCGAAAACTCAGAGTATAAAGGAGAACCGCTTTACTTTTCAATCAGCAGATTGCGTAACGACTTTGAAACTCTTTTAACGAAGTTAAGTAATCATTACTTTGGTACAGGATCATCCAAAACCACAGAGAAGGAGATTTTCTTGTTTAATAACTACTTCTTGGTAGTGAACATCTTGAAGAACGAAAATGACGACCTCAAAGAAGACGGTTTAATCGAAGACCAAGTTCAGCATTTTGAGGCCTTGTGTGCAGCTTATAAAAAGAAATAGATGGTGAATAGACATTTGTATTAGCATTTTTGGATTTAGTGTATTGACGGGCGATTCTTTGGTCCTTTGTCTAGGTTGAATGGGTACTGCTAACTTAGCAGATCCTTAATATATACCCTTTTCTATTGTTACCTTAGATAACCAATATTAACTGACCTCTGAATTTACTCATCCCCTACGACAACCATTTCTTCTATCAAAATGTATTTTTAAAAGTCAATTTAATGAATTCACTCATAAGTTGCAAATCTTCAGGAACAACCCACATAATTGCAAGTACGTGGAAACACCCTCCAAAACTCTCATATGGACAAACCCGATCTCTTTAATCAAGTCCAATCTTTGTTGTTCGTTGATACCTGGGAGGAACTTGGCAACCTTGAATGACAGAGTTACAATGTCAATAGCAGAATACCCTTTCTTCCATAAGCCGTCTAACATTTCAATGGCATTGTCAATGTTCTTATCCACGACACAGCTCTTTAAGATGCGCTGGATCACTAATGGATGGGGTTGGTCAACAATCTTAAAGACATTGACATCATTGACAAATCCAAACCCAGAAACTGTACTTTGCAAGTTGTTGATTGCTTGTCTCATGTCACCCTCTGCGGTGAAAATCAATGCCTGTAAACCTTCACTATTGTATTTCACATCCTCAGCTTTAGCAACTTCCAATAACCTAGCCAATACTTGACCATCTGCTAGTTTATTGTACCTTAATATGGCACAACGAGACTGTAACGGTTCTATGATTTTCAGTGATTGATTGCAAGCGAATGCAAATCGGGTGGTATTAGAGTATATTTCCATAGTTCTTCTTAGTGCCTGTTGCGCACCTGGGGTCATAGAATCTGCCTCATCCAAAATGATGATCTTGTGTCTTCCTGGAGGCAACAGAATCTTCGTTTGGGCAAAGTGCTTGATTTTATTGCGCACTACCTCAATACCTCTATCATCAGATGCATTCAACTCAAGGGTCGCCTGTTGGTACAACTCAGGGCCCAAAAGCTCATATGCCAAACAGTGAACTGATGTGGTCTTACCTATACCCGGCAACCCTGAGATGATCATATGCGGCATGTTTCCATCTTTAACAATCATTTTTAAGCGCTCGACGGTTTCCTCATTACCGACTATATCGTCCAACTTGTGTGGGCGGTACTTTTCAACCCATGGTAACTCCAAGTTAAGTGCGAAGTTGCGCTTTGACATGACGCGTATGGTCTTTTTTTCCTAGTTTATTGTATGATGTGAACTACAAAGAATGCAAAAAAAGTATTTAAGTATAGATAATGAATACGGCAGTATGAATATTTCTATCATTAACATAGACAAGAATGCTAAAATCATGACTGAATTGACTTGATCAAATTTTCGTTGGATATGATACCATACTTAATTTAAATACATAATAATCTTCAAATCCTGAGTATTTACGTGGCTGTCCTTTGATCTCATTAAGCTTTCTGTTTCTTCACTGGCTTCTCTTCCTTCAGATTCTTACTCTCATTTCCGCCTTTGATGTTATTATGTGCTTCATTTCCAGGCTTTCCAACTTTACCTTTTTGATTGTTCTTCCTTGGTAATATCGGTGCACTAGTTTTGAGAAACTTTAGTGCAGGTTTCATAAATTCCGATGTTTCTTCAAATAATCCATTGAGCCAAGGAACTTCCACATCTTTCACGTTTGTGTCGACAAGTGTGTATAAGGCTGCAGCTTCAGGTATTTGTGCTGTCATCCCCAATATGCCCACATTATCTACTTTCAAAAGCTTCGATAATCTGGACATACTGGATTTTGGAAGTTGTATCAATTTTACTTTATTCTCTTTCGAGGTCGATGCAGTAAAGCAAAGCACAGGGAAAGGCTGTATGAGCACCTCTGGTTGTATGTCAAACTTTGTTACGAACACATATTTTATGAACTGTTCCTCCCCTTCTCGCCTCTTTCTCTTTCTATTCTTCTCTAACCGATGAATTGAAGCCTGGTTCTCCAACGCTTTCACAGTGGAGTTAAAGCCAAAGGTAATCTGATCTTTCACTTGAGGTACTTGAGATGGTGGAATAATTCCCAGGGTTTTGGAGTCTTTAACGAGTTTGTTGTAACTTCCCAAACCTGCCAAGATGATGCTGAGGTGATCTAGTATCTGGTCTGCGAGTTCAGGAGATACAAAGGGCCAAACATCGGATTGTGTGTATGGGTTGTCTAGTACAGGCTTAAAAACCTGTCTCCTTTTACTAAGAGCCTTCAAAGAGCCCGTTTTGGTTTCTGCAGATGTTTCTTGTGTATTCATGTCATCGATGGGCTGCTAAAATATATTTATTTCAGGATTTGTGAGTGAATTAATGCTTTCAAATCTCAAAATTCAGCTCAACATAAAAGTATTGCTTCGGCGTTCACTTAAAACTACATTATTCCTCCGGTCTATTGATTAATATACATATGTTTTTGGCAATATAATAAAATACAGGATAAAGGGCGAGGAACACAACAAAACATAGTTCAAAACACTCTGATATTTTTTCTTTTTTTTAACGTCTCTTTCACTTATCCTCCTCACCCTTCTTTGGAGAATTAGGAGAGTACTCGGGAGATCCAGGGGAGTATGATGGCGAAGTTGGGGAGTATTGTGGTGATGTTGGTGAGTACGAAGGAGAAGTTGGTGAGTACTGTGGTGATGTTGGTGAGTACGAAGGCGAAGTCGGTGAATAACTTGGCGACGTTGGTGAATATGATGGGGATGTTGGTGAATAGCTTGGTGACGTTGGTGAGTAACTCGGTGAAGTTGGTGAATAACTTGGCGATGTTGGCGAGTACGATGGTGAAGTTGGCGAGTAACTTGGCGAAGTGGGTGAGTAGCTTGGCGACGTTGGCGAGTAGCTCGGCGATGTCGGTGAGTAACTTGGTGACGTCGGTGAGTAGCTCGGCGATGTCGGTGAGTAGCTCGGTGATGTTGGCGAGTAACTTGGCGATGTTGGCGAGTACGATGGCGAAGTTGGCGAGTACGATGGCGAAGTTGGCGAGTAACTTGGTGATGTTGGCGAGTAGCTTGGTGATGTTGGCGAGTATGATGGCGAAGTTGGCGAGTACGATCCTCCTCCATATCCTGGGGATGTAGCACCACCAAATGTTGGTGATGATGCTCCATATGAGTAAGGAGAAGATGGAGAGGTAGGCTGACCACCGTAGGAGGTAAGTCCACCGGTAGATTCATTGACAGGAGCAGTGTGAATAGGTGAGAATCCTGCACCCTCTTCAAACTGAATCTTGTCATCTTCCATATCATATTCACGGTATGGTGTAGCACCACCATCATCAGCCTGCTGGTCATTGCTAAAGACAGCATTCGAAGGAGCAGCTTGCAACATTTTGTCGTCAACCATAACATCAAACGCACCGGTACCCAATGGAGCCATCTGGCCCAACATAACGTTCTCAGAGATACCACGGCAATCATCCAACTCTGCAGCAGAACCGGCTTCAAGTAAAATCTCCACAGTTTCCTCGAAAGAACAACGCATCAATGCACCTGTGTCCGATCTGTTGATACCGTGACGAGTAATTGCCATAAGGTGACCACGTGAAGTCATAACATCAACCAACAACGCCATATGACGGTAGTTAACATATGAACCATCGAACGCAATAACGTTAAGAATCTCCTTGAACAAAGCAGTACGAGTAGCTTCAATACCTAACACTGAGAGAATCTCAATAAAGTTATTTGAGTACGTCCGCGTGGCATCCACTCCTGGAACAGCCATGACGTCGGCTAAATTGACACCATCGGTTTCTAACACCCACTCCTTACCTTGCTGATATTCACCAGAAGCGTCTGGTGCACTCACTTTGTGCTGCATCATAAAAACTCTGGTGATACCTGTGATACCACGTAAGGAAATTGACTCGAGCATGTGTGCCTCAATACGCTTCAAAATCTGATCCTCCTCAGCATCAGCCTCTTCATCCAAAGACTTTGGATCACGCACAACACGACAACGAATGATCAATTTGTCTGCCGTGTCATCAGACCAGATCACAAACAAATCTTCACCAAAACTCTGAGAAATCTTCTCTGCGACTTGTGCCATAGTCAACTGTTTATCCAACATTTTTGCACGATCCAATTCCAAACGAAGAAGCCATGGAGATTGTTTATCAATAGACTCCTCTACCTTTTCATCTGGAATGGCAAAGTAGGCTTCGACAGTATCATAGTCTTCGTCAATGACAGTAGTTCTTGGATCTGGATCGTAAAAGATTTCTGTCGAAGAGGTCACATTCTTCAAAGTGGTATGCTCAATGGCAGATTGTACCACCTTGGCCTTCTCGATATCGTTCTTAACATCATCATTCAAGTAAACAGTAAGCGCTGGTGTCTTGATGTTCTTTGCGACGTTAAGAATTTCCTTAAGACGAGGCACACCCAAAGTAACGTTCTTAGATGACACACCCGCATAATGGAAAGTGTTCAACGTCATCTGAGTAGCTGGTTCTCCGATAGACTGAGCTGCAATGACACCAACCATCTCACCGGGGTGTACAATCGACTTTTGGAACTGAGATTCGATCTCACCAATGACCCACTCGAAAGAAGCCTTGTTCAACTTAAACTCCTCAATCACACGACGCGAAGCTAACCTTGAACGCAACAAACACTTGAACAACAATGTTGCATTATCTTGGGCTTCCTTCATCAATGGAGTTGAGCCACGGATAACCAACAACTTAGAACAAAGATCCTGAACGCCCCGTATAATTTCATCCAAACGCAAATCTGAGGCCTTGTGACGTCCGCTATGGAAGATCTGCTGTGCATTCTGGATAATACGACGTAAGTTCACTGGTAATGGCCATGACAGGTCACCGTTCGGGAAACACACTTCTCTCAAATAACGACGATCTTCTAACAACTGGTCGTACTCTTCATCCAACACTTTCTGTAACTTAACGTCACCCTTAATCTCTTTACCAGATTCGAGCAAAGACTCAGAAATTGACTTAGTTGGATCCAAGACATCAATACGGTAACGGCGCTCAAAGGAAGCATCCGATCCTGGAAGTGTGTCAAGTGACTGCTTCTCGACTTGAGTGCCGTCAACACCGTCCTCACCGTAGATGAACTGAACAATATCGCCCAAAGAGTTTCTCGTAGTTCCATCGTAGTGCACCATAATATCCTCTAAGGCTTTGACCAAACGACGCTGAATGTAACCAGTTTCGGCTGTCTTGACAGCAGTATCAATAAGACCTTCTCTACCAGCCATCGCGTGGAAGAAGAATTCCTGTGGTGTCAAACCTCTAAGGTACGAGTTTTCAACAAATCCCTTCGACTCTGGCGAATAGTCATCTTTCGTAAAATGTGGTAATGTACGGTCAGAGAAACCGAACGGAATTCTCTTACCCTCGACAATCTGCTGGCCAACACAAGCGGACATTTGCGAAATATTAATAAAAGAACCCTTGGATCCGGATGTCACCATCTGTTTGACGTTATTCAAATCCTTCAAGTTCATTTCAGCAGAACGACCAGCCGTATCACGAGCCTGGTTCAAAATACGAGACACATTGTGCTCGAAAGACTCTCTCAACGTCATACCGGGCTCTGGTTCCAACCTATTCATTTGCGCATCTAAGATGATCTCCAGGACTTTGTCCTTAGCCTCTTGGATAGTCACGGTAATGTTTTTCATAGTTGCCGAGTCTGCAATCGTGTCTCCGATACCGATAGAAAAACCGTTATGTAACAACCAGTAGTTAACAAGTTTTTGGATGGAACTGAACAATTGTGCACATACATATGGACCCTTTTCTCTCATGACAGTGTGGATCAAACCACCGGCAGAAGCACCGACAGTCTTCTTGACTACCACACCAAACATGATCTCTCCATCGACAATGAGCATACCACTATCATCAGGACTTAACATGTCTTTGACACCGTCTTGTAAGTGGATACCCTTGGGGATGGCCAATGACAAAATCTGTTTTCCCGTCCACAACGGTTTGGGCTTTATAATGGCCGGGGGAGGAATCACTCCATCCCAGTCCGGTATCCAGTAGCAGATGTTCATCACTTGGTCGTATTCAATGAAAATGTCACGCAAAGTCATCTTACGGATACCACACAAAGTATCTTGCACAATACCCATAACTGGCTTGTTAGATTGCGGTGAGACAATTTGCAATGGAACTGCACAAATTTGCGACAACTCTGCGCGTGTCTCAGGCGACTGCGGTACGTGCAAGTTCATCTCATCTCCGTCGAAATCAGCGTTATAAGGCGAAGTAACCGATAAGTTCATTCTAAATGTGGAATATGGCATCACTTTAACTCTGTGTGCCATCATAGACATCTTGTGCAATGACGGTTGACGGTTAAACAAAACGGGATCGTCATCCATTAAATGGCGTTCGACTTTCCATCCATACTGTAACGCAATGTCACCAGCTCTCTTGTTGTAGCGCAAGTCAATACGATCACCAGTGTCTCTGATGACATATTTAGCACCAGGGTGCTCGTTCGGACCATTACGCACATACTCCGTCAAACGGTGGATGTTATATGGGGTCACGATTTCGGGATACGACAATGTCCTAGCAATAGAAATGGGCACACCGACCTGATCCAAGTCAAGGTTAGGGTCTCCAGAAATGACAGTACGAGCTGAAAAGTCCACACGCTTACCCATAAGATTACCTCTCAATCTTCCTTCCTTTCCCTTCAATCTCGCTCTAATGGACTTAATCGGACGACCAGTCTTCTGAAGCGCCTGTGGCTGACCGGCGATATCATTATCCATGTAAGTAGCAACGTGGAACTGCAACAATGCTTCAAACTCAGCAATGACGTGAGCTGGAGATCCGTCCATTTCAAGCTTTTGAACATTTATGTTAGCTTTCAAAACGTCTGCCAACTTGAAAGTCAAATCATCCTCTCCTCTTGCCGTGTCATTGAACGCAATGGAGGGTCTAACTGGCGGCGGTGGAACAGGCAAAACCGTGATCAACATCCACTCAGGTCTAGCATAATCTTCGCTGAAACCCATTTTGTGGCAGTCCTCGGGGCTAATATGTTTGAAAACGTTCAAGATCTCAGATGGAGTCAATAAACGGCGCTCTGGCTGGTCGCTCTCATCAAAGTTCTTGTTGGTCTTCCACGTTCCCCATAATTTCAAACCATCCCTACGAATGGTGGGCTGTGTGTGACCACATCCTCCTCTTTTGATTGAGTTCTCGGGGTTCTCTTCGTCGATAATGTCGGCTTCACACACCATCTTACTCTTACATGCGGTCCAGACCGCATTAAATCTCTTCTTCGGGTCTCTTATCTTCACAGCCTGTGCCATGGCAGCATTGGTTTCATCGAGGAGCAACTTACCGCAGTGCATACATACACACTCGCAGGCCTTCTTAATTTTCGCGATAAATCCAATATGAAACACCGGCTTAGCCAACTCAATGTGGCCGAAATGACCGGGGCATTCGGCCATATCTTCTCCACAAGTTTGACACTTGAAGTTACGGTCAATGGACCCTAAACGGGGATCATTCAAACCTCCCTCTCTGGGTTTCTTTGTGGCCTGGTCCATCGTCTCGGGATACTCAATTTTGGCCACCGAAATGGCCCTTGTTTCTTCTGGCGACAACAAGCCAAATTGGACCTGTATGTTAGTATTGATTTGTATTATATTTTGAGATGACTGATCAGAAAGAGCAAATATATCCTCCTTGAGAGTTCAATAAAGTATTCTTCCGTCTATTGAAACCACAAAGTATTGTAGTTCCTTTGAGCAATCGGGGACATCAATATGATAATACTAGTCTCTGTTAAGTACCATATTCTTTTTGATTGATATCCCTTAATTACATCGATTTTGGGAAACCAAAAATCGATGATTTGAAATCAGTCTTCCTGAACGTCTTTCTCAAAGTTTACTTACCTCTTTAACACCTCTGAGCGGGGCGCTCGAGTATGGGAACTGGCGACTCATGTTGATTGTTTTTTTGCTTTTAAAATGGGTGTGGCAATCAAGTGAATGAGTGCTACACTGAACCTATCCAAGTTCAATAATCAGGGTCCCTACGTGGGTAATCTGTGGCAGTCGTGAGGAAAACTATGTCTTCCTGTCTATGCGATCAACTGTTGGTGGTACCTTCGATCTGATGATTGGATGGGGGAATGTCCGTGATGGATGGGGTTGATGGTGTTGTTGTGGTGAGTTAGACGTTTTTTCAACACTTTTTTTCACAAGTGGCGTTGCGGGACCAAATGTACAAAAATACTAAACGAGTAAATTTTGGAATGGAGTATGAGGTACACCGAGAGCAATTATTAAGAATACACCTTCAGGATATTTCTCCGTGAGCACTATCCCAAACTTGAAGGCGTTCTATTTTCCCCTGGCTGGCATCTATACAAACCCTCCTTTCAAAATCTTGTATCTATAACCTTTATCATCAACAACCGAGTCTGTAGTAATTTCTAGAATAGTGATATCTTGTATTCTCAAGCACTATTCTTGCATATTCCATGTGTTCTTTATAAAACTTACATTTACATAGCTGTTTCGTGTCAAACTTCCTCTATTGCCTTAATTAATGCTATTTACTCTCCAATTATGCACGAGGTCCCATCTCCTTCCTAACTCGGGGCACACTCCCTAACTAAAAAACTTACTCATAGCCTTCTTTTGCTTATCCTTTCTCGCCTTCATGCTCACCTTCACATCTTGCAAACCCTTCAAGATAGCTGCTTCATTTGGCTGGATCGCCAATGCACCCTCAAATGACTTCTGAGCGGCCTCTTCATTCTTTGCAAGCATGTATCCCAACCCCTGGCGGTATAATGCCTTGGCCTTACTCTTCTCATCGATCTCGTCCACCTCCAACGCATTGGTAGCGGCTGTAATTGCACCTTTTCCATTTCCTATTTTGGTTGCAGCGAGTGCAGCGTTCAAGTAGCATGCCAACTTTAAGCTGTAAAATTGCTTCAAGTCTTCATCAGACAAATCATCAGGTTGATAGTCCTCCAAAAATCCTGCAGCTTTGTTGTATTTGGTGAAGGCAACATCAGCTTTACCCTCTTTCAAGTACTTTGTACCAACGTCTTTGACAACGGTAACAGCATTGAACACTGACGACGGCTGGGTGACATCTATTTGGTCATTGTCCACGAGGAAATCCTCATAGATATCGCCATCAGCAGATTTTGGCTCTTCCAACACATAGTCTGCTGGTAACTCCCCACAGTCAGCAATAACCCAGTCTTCAACAGGTTTGTCTTGTTGACCCTTCTCGCAGCGCTCTAATTGTCTCACGATCGACTTTCCTTGTATGACACGACCGAAAACAACATGTTTTCCATTCAAGTGTGGGGTTGGAACTGTTGTGATGAAGAATTGCGACCCGTTAGTATTAGGGCCAGCGTTGGCCATCGACAACAAGAATGGCTTGTCATGAGTGAGTTGGAAATTTTCGTCCTCAAACTTCTCGCCGTAGATAGATTCTCCACCAATTCCAGTACCATGAGTGAAGTCACCACCCTGGCACATGAAATCTTTGATAACACGGTGAAAGATGGAGCCTTTGTAGTGGAGTGGCTTTCCTGACTTCGATAAGCCCTTTTCACCCGTACACAAGGCGCGAAAGTTTTCTGCGGTCTTAGGAACCACATCGTCGAAGAGCTCGAAAATTACTCTGCCTTTAGGGGCGTCATTGGCGGTGATGTCAAAGAATACTTTAGTCATTTGGAATCTTGGTTAATTTTGAGTGGAGTAGATCAAATTCCATTATATACAGCAGGGTGAATACATCGAAGAAAATTCTAGAACAATAGTGAGTGAACGACATAAAACAATATAACAGAAGTCCATGCTGTTCAGACTTTGAAACATGCGAGTTATTATTGTTCAATGCACATAAGCTTCGTATACCCTCGATACTCTCTCTACAGATGACCTATCCAGAATTTCCTGGAACGCTACAAAGCTGTGATGCTGCAAAAAAGATTCTATAGTGATTAACGCAGATCGTGCTGATTTGAAGTTCATAGATGATTAGAAATTCAAATATCTTTCAACAATCAGAGTATTCATTTTAGTTAATCGTTTGTTCAATATTTGTTCACTCCCTCACTTCCTCACTTCATTCGCTTCCCTCGTGAAGTTCCTTAGTTTTCGACAATATTCGAAAAAATTGTAGCAAAATTCGACTGTCACCTATAAACAAGACTATTACTAGGTTAAGGTAAACTCACTCGAATGCCTATATGTTCCTACACATTTAATTCACTACTGCGGTATATTATCAATTTGAGCTAAGTATGGTGTGTAGAAAGTGTGTTGAAATAACTTGAGACACGGAACCAAAAGAATACTTTTCAATCTACAACTTTTGGCAAACTTCGCATGCTCACCGGTATCCCTACGGGATATTTCGCAAACCCAAATAAAATCATACAGAATTCGACACTAAAATCGTAATCCTGTTTGAATTAGGAGAATTTTGGGCCTCGCTAGTTCAGTCGTTACATATTGCGTACCATATTAGCAAACCCCTTGCCACAACCTTATGACCACTGAGTTATTTCTTGAAGAATCTCCAAGCAGTGCAAATTGCACCGCGCTCATGAGTTAAATCACTCGTCAGGTATATACATTGGTGCGTACCTCGTAGTTCCGAAGTTTTTCACCACGGTTCTGATTTACTTTCATGAACAAACTCCAAGAAGCCGGTAGTGGGCAACATTATTCTATATGAACTTTCACATGTTCATCATTATTTCTTGAGAATATCGAAATATGGGTGTGCCATGGCTTCTTCAGCGGTTAAGCGCTCTTGGTGGTCGTATCTTAACAACTTATCAATGAAGTCAAGAAACTCTGGGGAAACAAGATGTCTGTTGTTGTCGTTTACAAAACGTTCCCATGGTCTTCTGTTGTAGTATCCCAAGTCTTCGTATTCGTCACTCAATGTCAACTGGTACTTGTCGAGGTATTCATTAAGACTTTGCGTACCCAAAACGCGAACAATCTGCACCAACTGGTCAGTATTTGACTTTCCGTGAAAGAATGGCTCTTTCATAAAGACCAACGAGGCTAAAATGCACCCAAAAGACCACATGTCCAACAGATAGTCATACAACCGGAAGTCAACTAACAATTCCGGACCTTTGAAATACCGCGAAGCCACGCGCACATTATATTCAGTCCCCGGGTGGTAGTACTCAGCCAACCCCCAGTCAATTAACCGCAACTTACGTGTTTCGTGATGTATCACGATATTGTGAGGTTTAACATCTCTGTGCATAATACCCATCGAGTGGCAATAATCCAACGCCTTCAACAATTCGAACATGTAAAAGCGAATATCATAATCCGTGAACTTAGGATACAAAGTGCGGAAGTCAATGTTTTCCACATATTCGAAGATTAACGACGGTGTCTTCAGTTGGGGCTCACGAACCACGTCAAGCAATCCGATCACGTTGGGGCCACAATTCAAGTTCTTGAGGATCGAAATTTCCCTCTTGATCTTTTTGCGCTTGACGGGCTTCAATACTTTGATCACTACCCGCTCCTGTTTTTCAAGGTCCATACCGAGAAATACCTCAGAGTATTTTCCACGTCCCACTTTCTTGATAATTTCATAGTTGTCTTGCGAACTCCACTTGACGTTCATGTCATCGTAATCCCAATATGCCTGTGGCTTAGTGGAGAGCACATCGGCATAGACCCTTGCAACCGACGAGACTGTGTGGTGCGACATGTTTCCTGAGTGTAAATAGCAAATAGATAATAAGCAAACGGATACCGAAAGAAGAAGCCCTAGGGAAAGTCTGTGTGAGTACTTTATGGTGTCTATCTGCTTGGGGACGCTATGAATTCAGTGATTGCGTGTGCTTATTGTACCAGCGTTTGATGAGTGTGTTTTTTTTTTGTGATTATGTAATGAACGAGGAACGCAATTGTAGGAACTCAGGAAATGATTGCGAAAGTATGCTTAGTGCAGTTATGTCATAAGATTTGGCTTCTAATTATCGATATTAGAGTCTGAAGATGTCTCATATGTGCCAAAAGTAGAGTTTTTAGGGTAGAGCATACACATTATGCTAGAATATGTAGTATCAATCTGTAGTTCATATTGCTTGTATTAATATCCGACTTCGACCCCAACGTGCTTTCGACTACGCCCTCTATTTTCATTACGTCTTGAACTTCTATTATTCTTCTCAATGTACCTTAAATCCCTACAGCTGGCGATTATATTTTCAAACCTCCAAACCCAAAATCGGCGGCCTTCTCCTTTTCTCTCTTTCTCTTTGCTGCCAACTTACTCTTCGAAGCCGCATCAGCAGCATCTTGAATCTTCTGAAGCTCTTCGTTCTTTTTCACCAAGCGCCTGCCACCACCCTCCAACTCGAAATTGTCCAAGAAGTCGTCTAACATGCCTTCGAAATCGTTTCTCTCCTTTGACATGTCAAATTGCTCGTATTCTTCCTCCTCCTCATCAATAGACTCGAATTTACGTGCCAATTGCTCATATCTGTCGTCCAACAACGTCAAGCCTTCGGAACGGAAGTTCGCAGATGATGTCATTGAGAATGACGAGACGTCTGTCATAGCACCCTTCTTTTTGCGCATTTTCGTCTTAGACTTTTTGCTTCCTATGACTGGGAGGTCTGCAACTTCATCTTCCTCTTCCTCTACAGCATTCCCATCCTCGTCAAAGTCGTCGTCCGAGTCCCACTCATTCACTTCGTCTTTGTTCTGCTTCTTAAAACGCATAAAGTCCTTTTGCCAGTTTGTGTTGATCTGAACACCCTCAGGAAGTTGCTCAGGTGCTTCACCTTCATTGTAAGGTACTTCAGCCTCTTCATAATTGTCCAGATTATACTTTTCGTCGTATTCATCTTGGTAATTATCAAGGTCCCACTCGTCGAACTCTTCCTGCTCATAGAAGTCTTCGTCATCGGCCTCACCAGACTTGAGTAACTCAGAAAAAATGTCTCCCTCACTTTCTTTCACTTCCTCTTCATCCTCTGCTTCTGTAATATATGCCTCATCCTCCAATGCCTCCAAAACTTCTCTGATTCTCGGATCCATATCAGGTTTGAACCCCCGCAACTCCGCAGGAATGCTCTCATAGGCATCGGCTGTAACCTTCCGCTTCTCTTTCGAGGGCAACTGGTCCTGAAAGATTTCCTCAAAGTCGATCTTCTTGCTCACAGGTTCTTTTTTGGTGGCTTCGATAAAAACCGCATCTTGTGCACTTCCAATCGGTTTCAAATGCTGCATGTAGTCGTACTTGGAGTCATCGAAGAAGACACCGTATTGTGCAGCCAAACCTTCGTTTTCACGAACAGACTTGATCTCATCAGGGTTCAACTTCTTTTCCAAGTCGCTTGTAGTGTAGATTTTCTTCCCCTTGGGTTTCTTTACTTCTTTAGGCACCAAGACATGTGTTGTGGCTTCTTCATCATAAAAGTGAGCATCGTCATGTGCTCTATGCACCACGTTGAATGTGGTGGCGTTCTTCTTATCAAAGCGTCTTCCCATTGCGATGAGGAAAATAAGAAAAAAGAGTAAATGACTAGAAAGGTGTTGATTTGGTTAGCCAGCTCTTCACTGAGAACTTTTACAGATATAGCTTGATCTCATCTCACGTATACTGAAGTAATCAACAATGAAGATACAGAGGGATGACTTCAAGCTAAACACAAAATTTGCGAAAAGAGGTTACTTGGACTAACTTTCGTTTCTTAATACTACCATGTGAGAGGATTTCCTTCCTTAGCAGTGATACACTTTACATCTATTAAGCTCATATTCCTTATTCTATAAATTCACATTCTAAACTCTTTACTCACTCGCCATGAGTCCTCATCAGAACTTCCACTATTTTCACCCAATCACTCATATACACCGCAGCCCACTCGGATGCCGCTAAAGTGAAAACTCCTGTGGAAAGCCCGACCCAAAGCCCCACCAACTGCATTCCCATGTAGTATGAGAGCATATAAGCTATTGGTAATGCAATGGCGTAGTAGGCACCCAAGTTGAGATACAGCCCAATGCGTTGCCGACCTTGTCCACGCAATAAACCCGCGGCAATCACATTGCTTGCATCAAATAGTTGGTTCACTGCGACAAAAATCATGATGTGCTCTCCGAGTTCAATCACCTTCGGATCAGTGGTGAAAATACCAACTATGTACGACCGTCCAAAGAAAACCCAAGAAAAGTTGAGCAATGACATTGCAATCGCAAAATACGATGCTAACACGGATATCATCTTTGCTCCCTCTACTTGACCCTTTCCTATGAAGTTGCCCACCCGGGTGCTGATGGCCACGGATACAGCAAACGGTAACTGAAAAGCCAATGTTCCCATATTAGCAGCAATTGACTGCGCAGCCAACGCCTCTGTACCGAAAACTGCAGCTAAAATAGTCAATACTTCAAACGCAAGGTACTCAGCTTCCACCATCACAATACCTGGAAGTGCCAACCTCAAGATTGGCCACCACCCAGAAAATACCCCGCTTATTGAGAATCCGTTCCAGCACCTCTTGCCGTCAACTAAAACAACGTATACAAGCATCAAGAGCGTCGTGGCCCAATAAGAAGCACCGATTGCCAAAGGAGCACCCACAAAGCCAATTGCTGTGGCTGGGTTCCACACCAATAGCCAGTTGAATACGTAATTCAACGGCACCACAATCACCAAGATCCACGTACTGGCGTTGAAAATGTGTTGCGCTTGCAAGTACCGCTTTCCTGTTTCGAAGAGTAAGAGTGCAGGTGTACCAATGCAGTGGTAACGTAAATATAACTGAGTCAAGTCCACCACTTTTCTGTCTGCGATTATGAGTTTGAGAACCAGGCCCGACCACCACCAAAAGGGAAGTAAAATAACTGTAGTAATCACTATCATTATGGCCGAGCATCTCTGAAAGTAGACCCCCACGAGACTGTACCTTTGTGAACCGAAGGCTTGTGAGCAGAGAGCGTCCAAGCTAGTGGCCATACCTTGGTAGATCGACAAACCCGTTATGTTGAATGTGCAAATGGCGAGTGATGCTGCAGCCAATTCCGTGGCACCAATCTGGCCGCATGCAAATACAGAAGTAACCGACATCATATATTGGAGGAGGAAAGAAATCACCAATGGTATGGAAGATGTGGCAATATACTTCGATTCCTCCGAAGAATCAGGGAGTGTTTCACTCTGATCGCGTTCAATGGTCCCATAGTCTGGAGATTTTTTGGTTGTTAAGGTGTCTGACATTGTCACGATAGTGCTGTTTTGTGAATAAAACCTTATGTGAAGCTTTTGGGGTATCCGATCGAGTAATAGTCGATCTCAAACTATCTACTTTTTTGCACACACCAATCACTCTTGAATTATATTAGACTATTGAGGCTTTTATATTTTTCAACTTATTTTATTCAACGTGTAGTGGAGGTGACTGATTAAAACTCCATATCTACCCGTCTTATCATTTATATACAAGCTTTCCCATCGGCTATATCGCGCATAAATTCCATAATAGGTAATCGGTCGAGCGCGAAGAACAACCGAAAGAGGAAGCCGGAAGAGGTGCGAGAAAAAAGCCAGTAAAGCCGAAAAGAGATTCTTGAAGCGAAGGAAATGAACGAGCGAAGCGAGTGAATAAGCATTACATAAATGTACGTCCATTATGGAGTGACAAGCCTAGGAGAAGTTGAACCATCACTTCTATTTACTCACTTGACGTTATCACTCTTTACTCGACGTTACCACTCTATACTCGACGTTATCACTCATTTTTACTTGACGTTTTCAGGCATTTTTACGTCATCAGGCATTTTACTCCATACATCAAAATCATTATGAGTAGTTTGAAATCACCATCTTACAACACCATCGGAGCTCAACAGGATACCCTCAATAAAACTTACCCAGGGCTACTCCACTAGAACATATAACGTCCTCTCGCCTTTCAAAAACTCAGAGCTAACGTTTGTAATATTTTGCGGCGGTAACGGAACGTCCAAAACATCCCTCGAGTCACGACTAAAGTAGAATCTCGGATCACTCAAGCGGATCTGTAAAACACCTGCATCGTGGAACAAGCGTAAACATTCTGCTGATTCAAGCTGTGGAAATACAATCTTGATCATTGTTCCCAGCGACACTTTTTCAAAGCTCATCTGGAAGTTTAAACGAGAAGGTTCATTTTGCAAGTTGCTTTCAGGCTTTATACCTTGTTGTTTTATTTCCTTATTAATCACACCACTCTTTTGTTTCTCTTTAACCCCCTCGTTTCCTATTTTCAATTCCTCAAGCTCTTCTATTATGGGCCTATTCTTGGACCCATTAATATTCATTATTTCCGGTAATTCTCCATCAGATTCATTTTGAATTTCCTCAACCAATCCCATCACCTCATCTTGCTTCAACTGCTGGAGCTTCTTCTGTAGCCCTGACTCGTCGAGCTCATCGACAGGGATCTCTGTACGTTGTAACTCATCTTTCGAAAGCATTTTTGGAAGGGAAAACTCCCTATCGAGGGCCATCTCGTACATCATCTCTACCGCTTCAATGCTCCATTCAATCACTATGGACCGTAAGTCCTTGTTTATCTGGCACCATTGAAAGCAGGCATTATTCATACAACAGTCATACACGAGCGACTTAACGCCTTTTTTGTCAGTAGTCTCACGTTCTTGAGAAAGAATAATGGGTACCTCCCACTGGTTGGAGATAATGAGGGGGAAAACCACCGCTGGATCGAAATCCACAGGCGGCTTTGGCACTTGTGGGTCATGACAAATGTTGATAAACACTTTTGTGGAGACAAGTGATGGCTTCTTCGCTTCGAGAATACGTGTTTTCACCACAAACCCTGGTGTGGGATCAAGCGTGATTGACTGACTGGATGTGAGCATGATAACAAATGGATATTAGTTGGAATTTCAATGGGTATATTATAGTGAGGAGATTTCAGATCACAATTATGGTACAACCGTTGTGTGCTAGTAGTTATCAGGTCAACCTTTCGTGCGGGTCAGGAAGAATGCTCGGAATCCTTTGATGCTGTTTGTATCTTCAACAATTGTCGATTGTTAAAATAGTCTGTAAAAATTTGATGAGTCTAGTAAGCTGATCCCTATTCCAATTCTTTAAAAAAGAGATGATCGTTTTAGCACGGATTCATTTTTTACTTCATAAAGGTTGATATGACCCATACTTCTCAATGAACTAACTCGTGATATTGAATTCTACATTCTTTTCCATACATGCATGAAAGTGTGCTCATTTCCCAAACCCAAAGCATAAATTGCACGAACCGTCCAACTCCACTTAATTTATAATTAACTTTTTTCGTCGTATATCTCCGATGGTTCTAAAAGCACCGAAGATAACTTTTGACTCATAGTCATTTCAGGGGTCACAATCATTTTTCATATTCCATTTTTCAAAATTTCAATTATTCAATTGCAACTTGTACCCAAGCGCCTTTTTTCGAGAATGAATGTGTTGGTGTACTCCGGGTCCGGTTCCACAGCAGAGTCGGTCAAGCATTGCTTAGAATCTCTCCGTTTATTCCTTTCTCCACACTATGCAGTTATCAGCGTCACCGAATCTACCATTCTTAACGAGCCTTGGGCCCTTAAAACAGCAATGCTCGTGATTCCGGGTGGTGCAGACCTCCCATACTGCCAGGCACTCAATGGGGAAGGCAACAAAAAGATCCTGCAATTCGTCCGCAAAGGTGGCAAGTTCTTGGGGATATGCGCAGGAGGTTACTATGGTCTGAAAAGATGCGAATTCGAAGTTGGAAACCCTAGAATGGAGGTTACTGGACCCCGTGAGTTGGAATTTTACCCCGGAACTTGTAAGGGCTGCACTTACAAAGGATTCGTATATGAGTCTCACCACGGGGCGCGTGCCACCCCATTGTGTGTGAACCCTAAAGAGCTTCATTTGGTCAATAACTTTACAGAACCAGAAAGAGTCATGAACTATTATAACGGAGGTGGGTTGTTCCTTGATGCAGAAAAAATGTCCAATGTGGAAGTTTTAGCATCATATGTGGAATCCACTGCGGTGGAGGAAGAGGTCCCAAATGCGGGGAAAGCGGCCATAGTACACTGTAAAGTCGGAAAGGGAAGTGCCGTCCTTTGCGGAACTCATCCGGAGTTTGTACCATCGTTATTGACGACGTTCAATCGCGATGAAGATATTCCAGAGGAGGTTGCCCATTTACAGTCCATCATGAAGACTTTGTCAGACAGCGACTCCGACAGACGTCTTTTGATGAAGTTGATATTGAAAAAGTTGGGTTTGAAAGTGAACGAGGATCCTGGAAACGCTGTACCCAAATTAACGCCTATTTTTGTTTCGTCTCCTTTGAACTTGGGAATTGTCAATCTGGTGGCACAACGGATACGTACAGAGTGTGACTTGATTAATGGCGATGAGTTGAACGATGTAAATGACACATTCTTTTTCCATGACGAAACTGAAGACAACTTGTCAATGGTGCAAGAGGGAGAAGTACATCTACATGACGCGCACCTGCTCCCTAAGCACGTCAAGTTTTTAAACGATGGTAGCCTTCCCGACTTGAAGACCACTCCATACTTTAACATGCCGTTGTACTTTAGCTACTTGAAGTCTTTTGTGCCTAATCCCGTTTTTGGTGCAATTCTTGGTTACGGTGAGGTGGTGAGCTCCACTAGTACGCTCATGGATAAAAACCCTAAATTCCTTTCCAAATTACCTGTTGGGTTTACTTTAACGGCAACAACGCAAATCGCTGGTAGAGGCCGTGGTGGAAACGTATGGGTCAACCCGAAGGGTGTCATGGCCGCGTCGGTGTTATTCAAAATGGATCCTACTAGTAATCCAAACTACAGATTCAACATTGTGACGTTGCAATACCTTTGTGGTTTGGCTTTTATCGAAAGTGTGTTAGGTTATGGATCTTCTGAGTTTGGTGATACAGGTGGATATGGATATCTCCCCATCAAGATTAAATGGCCAAACGATTTGTATGTCTTGAAACCCGAATTTTTCAATAGTTTGGCAGACAAGGACCACGACAATTCAAATTTGATGGCCAACGATGAGGAAAAATATACTAAGGTATCTGGTGCCATTATAAACTCTCAGTATTTGGATGGTGTTTTTCACTTAGTATGGGGTGGCGGGCTCAATGTGTCAAACGAAGCACCCACCACGTCGTTGAATACGGTTTTGCACAAAATGAACGAATTGAGGAATGCAAAGGGACTTGATCCGCTTCCTCCATATCAGCATGAAATCTTGTTAGCCAAGTTCATGCAGATTTTGAACTTGTTGTATCCGACGTTCGAGAAATCAGGCATAAAACCCTTTTTGCCATTGTATTACAAGCGGTGGTTCCACACCAATCAGAAGGTGAGTGTCGATGTGGAGGGTCACAAAAACTCCTATTGTACAGTACAAGGGATAACAGAAGATTATGGGTTGTTGATAGTCACAGACGATGTTAGTGGCGAACGTATGGAGTTACAGCCTGATGGTAATTCCTTCGATATCTTCAAGGGTATGGTTTATAAGAAGATTGCTTACAAGTGAGGAGAGTGTTGATACTGCAACTGGAGTGTTGGGTGCTCAAGAGGAGTATAGAGATGTCGACTTATGAAAACAAAATAGATAGTATGAATAACTTTTTCAACTGGTCCATAAGGATATCAAACCAGTGTTTAATCGCGCTACATGCTAATGTCAAATTTATCTGAACGGAAACAATCTGTTCGTATTCATTTACAATCTCCATGTAATGTGCCCATACAAATGGTTGCAAAACCTGATTTACTAATCATCTATTAATCTTGTTAACATCTGTTAACTCTTTATACATCTGTTAACTCTTTATACATCTCAGTCTACAGCGTTGTTTCAGCATATTTGGTTTCTCCTGTAGTAAGCTATTCAAAGTACTTTGTTTTGTTGAGATCTCCTCTCATCTTTGTTTTTAAGGTTTACCCCATTACGTCTTTTTTCCTTCACGCCATGAAGGTCAACATCATCGACTGGCACGGTTTTTCCACATGGCACTGGAAAGTGGCACCCGATGAAGGACATACACACTCAGCACTGGGCGAAGAACTCTGTGGAATTTGTCGTGTATCTTTCGATGGAACCTGCCCCAATTGCAAATACCCTGGCGACGAGTGCCCAATAGTGCTTGGATCAGGCTGTACGCACAACTTCCACCTACACTGTATTCTCAAGTGGTTAGAGCAGGAGGTATCTAAGGGACTTTGCCCCATGTGCAGACAGATATTTACGCATAAGCCCTCAGCAGTGGGCGATCCTGATGAATTGCGAAATTTGGATAACTTGATCTACGGCCACAAATCATTGAGAGAGAATGCTCAAAACACGAGTCAACAAGAGTTCGAACCATTTGATGAGGACTAAAGAGTGGCAATCAATAAAGGAGTGATTTAAGGAAGAATTTCCGATCAAGCAGGGAAGAATTGGCGCTGAAGACATGGAGTAAATACCAAAGCTCCTTCAAACAAGGACTAAATATCAAAGCTTCTTTTGATTGAACAGACCAGCAATGTCCATTATAAAAGATCTTCAATCCACCACTTGCAATTCACTCGTACCACCTCATCAACATTAGATACCTAAATTTTTAGACTTATGATTGGAAAAAAAGTATATGTTTATATCTCGATTTGCGGGAATCGGGTCCCAACTACCCAAGTTCATTCCAACCACAAGCCGTCTTCACGCGACGCGATACCTACTGCTGTCATATGTGTTAAGAAATGTTTCCCAGAAGCAACCTGTTTCATTGAACACAAAGCAGGCCCCCACTGTCAGCACAACAGGATCTACGTCGAATGCACAAATAGAGACTCAAATAAAGCAAACTGAATCAACAGAGCCAGTTTTTACGAAAGAAGAGATTGAAGCAGCTCGTCTTGCACGAATCGCAGGATTGGGCTGGTTGAAGAACTTACCCGAAAAATGGATCCCATATGCGGAGTTGATGAGATTGGAAAAACCAGTGGGCACTCTTCTTCTCATAATTCCTTCTTTCTGGGGTATAACCATGGCAGCCCATTCTGTAGCAGCTCCGTTAGCGACTACAGTAAGTGTACTTGTGTTGTTTTCCATTGGTGCGTTGATAATGAGAGGTGCAGGGTGCACAGTCAATGACTTGCTCGATAGAAAGTTAGATGCTAAGGTTGCCCGTACAACTGAAAGACCTATCGCCAGTGGTCGTGTTTCAGTAACCAACGCAGTGTTGTTTACGGGTGCCCAAGGACTTGCCGGTCTAGCAGTGCTCTTGTGCTTACCATGGGAATGCTTCTATGTGGCTGCATTATCTTTACCTATCATTACAGTTTACCCATTGTTTAAGCGGTTCACATACTACCCGCAAACTTGGTTCTCTCTTTGTTTTAGTTGGGCTATACTTGTGGGTTACCCTGCTGTTGGAGCACCCTTGAACCTCGCGGTCGTTGTTCCCTTATTTCTCTCTAATTGGATTTGGGGAATAGTATACGATACTGTTTATGCTCATCAGGACAAGAAGTTTGATGCCAAGGCAGGCATTAAATCGACTGCTTTGGCATGGGGTGATAACTCTCTTCCAATTCTTAATAAAATGATTGCCGCTCAGGGTTTATGCTACACAGCTGCTGGTATAATGAATGCAATGGGACCAGGATTTTTCCTCACGGGTGCATGGGGCTTTACAAGACTATACAAGCGTATCAATAACGTTGATTTCGATAACCCGAAGAGTTGTTGGGCTTTCTTCGTTGATAACACCAAGACTGGCTTCATCTTTTGGTTAGGTATGTTTGTGGACTACCTTCTTCATTTGCTGGGATACTTCTAACTTTTAAGGATATAGATATATTGTTAAGAGTGTACATGCATTAGGCGTTTAATTGGAAGAAACCTTTTTTTGTATAACTATATTTTGGGAATCTATACCAGCATTATATAGAATTTGTAGTTATATATACAAAATTTCTTTCAGTTTACTACTTGAGTATACCGCCTATTTCTAATTTGTATATTT
Source organism: Kodamaea nitidulidarum (assembly GCA_030674215.1). Lineage (NCBI taxonomy): Eukaryota > Fungi > Ascomycota > Pichiomycetes > Serinales > Debaryomycetaceae > Kodamaea > Kodamaea nitidulidarum. Next base: position 200,531 of record JAJLWI010000013.1, on the reverse strand, counting down.
GCTCATTATTGTCTTCAATTTCATCCATCCGGCGTCAAGTCTTTATATAATTCGCTTGTTGCTTGTGCGTTTGCTTTGCTGATGTTCTTATGAATCGTGTTAGATTTCCCTTTTGCATTGAGGTTTGAGATGACATTGGTAAGAAAATCCACTAGATAAACAAGCGGAATGGAATCTGGGATTAAGTTCACCAATTCCACAGCTTCGAATATGACACTGCCAGTTCCGTATGAATGCATAAAATTAGTTATCGTATTAATTCTCTCAACTTCTCCCTTGTCTTCATCAATGTAAAAGTTGAAGATTTCGAGCAAGTATTCCTTTGCTTTTTCTTGAATCAAAGGAGCTTGATAAACACATTTGGGGTAGAATGATTTCTTAGGGAGAGAAGGAACATTATACAATGCAAGATGTTCAGCGCAAGAGTAATCTCCATATTGCAATAAGAATTGTATTTTCTCACTAGTGGATTTTTCTCTTGAGAATATCGAAAAGTACAGCAAGTTATCAGTCTCGATGAGCTTGGAAACGTATGTTTCACAATCTTGTTTGAGCCGCAACAAGAGTTCATAAACTTTCAAATATATGGTGGTGAAAGTCTTTTCTTCAAGATTATGTAGTCTCAAATTCAAGTAATTAATCCAAGTGATCTTTGGCCATGAAGGATCCTGCAATGAATTCTCAATCTTGAAAGTTGATTCCAAAATTGAGAAATTTATGATGTCTTCTTCTTTAAAATTTGAACTGGATGTAAGGACTTGCACCAATTCACTCATCAACTCTTCATAGTCTCCCCCATCGCTGGTTAGTGAATGCTCCAAATACTCTGTTTTGAGAAGTGCAAAGTTTGCTTCAGATTCGTACGCAGACGAAACTTGCTGCATGATTTTCCTGTTAACTTCCCTGAAATGCTTTGTGTTGGCAGATTTCAAAAAATTGAATGCCCGTTCATGGTCAATGTCAAAAATCTCTACCAAAAGCTTAGAGTAATTCGTCTCGTCAAGGTTCGCTATAAGGGCAAGAACCTCTTCTAGAAGAGATTCTCGACTGAAGCCAAGCGGGCTCAAATCACCGTCATCTTTCAATTGCAGAATGCTCAAAGTACAGTATTTTTCAATAAACAAAGATTCGTGCTTTGGAAGCTTTGAGTAGACTATCAAAAGTGGAAGACTCGACTCAAGTTTCTCTAAGCTCTCAATTATTCGAAGGTTGACCTCATCTGCGTGCGTCCAGTTTTCTGAGTCCTTCTTCTCCAAAAACTCCACAATCTCGTTCAAATTTGGCAATAGAGTCTCATAATAAGCCAAGCGAAGTACAGTATAGATTTCCTTCTCTATAGGAAGCTCAAAGATCGAATCCACATATTGCCTGCAGAATGATTTGTTATGCTCGACGGGATAAATACTCAACGCTTTCTGTATACCTTTGAATAAATCAACATGGTGCTTACTCCCAAGTAAGATATTCAAGACAAAGAGTGGGTTAACAATGAGTTTACCGTTTCTGAATCTCGTCAAGTAACTCTTACATTCATCGAAGCGTCCAACAGAGAGCAAGACAACAACAAGATAATTGAGCACATATTCATGCACCTCACCACTATAGCTTTCCAAAAGGCTTTCCAAAAATTCTATCTGGGCGTCAGTCTCAGCTTCATGTAAGTTGCCCAATTTCACAGTGAGTTCGTTTTGTTCAACGAAAGCCCAAATTTTGGTCTTATCATGCACTATAACTCGTGAATGGGTTTCAACAGTATCCTTATATGGAGTGATTTCACCGGACGTCGAAACACGGTCAAGAATATCAGCGAGGTCAAATTTAAAAGTCACTTGGTTAACTCCCACCAATTTAAACTTAGGTACCCGTCCTAAGGATGTTTTTGAGTCTCCATTGTCGTCGTTTTCTGTTGACAAAGTTTGATTTGAAGACGGACTTCGCTGTTCCATATCAACCAGGCCAGTCTTGGAAACGGGCTCTGGTTTTCCAACATTATGAACATCATCAGTGCAATTTATCTGACTATTTTCTGTTTCAGTATGTTCTGTCAGGTTGTGTGTATTTTGTCCTTTCGAATCATTTCGTTCCTCGAGTTCATCTTTTGTAACATCTTTATCATCTTGCGTAAAATCTTCATTTTTCGTCTCTTCGTTAACGTTATTTTCTTGTAAGTCGTCTGTGGATTCAACATTTGTAATATCTTTCAATTCACTGTTGTGAATGTTCTTATCTGTATTGGTTTCATCAGTATTTGTTTCATCCGTATTTTTTTCATCCGTATTTGTTTCATCCATATTTGTTTCTTTCGTGTTTGTTTCATCCTTGTCCCCTGCTTTGTCGGCTTCACCTTCAGCAGTCTTTTTTCCGACATCAATGTCTGGCGTCTTATCTCTGTGATCATTCACATTTCGCTGTGGTATGAGTAGATCTAAATCTAAACTCTCAACATCACTCATACTCTCCAAAGAACTCACAACTAGTCTATCCACCATATGATTCCCATTGAAAATACCCATGACGTATGGCCAACTCACAAGCAATCCTCCTGAAGGATATCCCTTATCTATCCAGGTCAAGGTACCTCTTGTCACATCTCCTAACGAATTGACAACCATAGATAGCGATGTATTTGAATCTGTACCAATACTCAACAAATATTCTTCTCCACCATTGTCCTCAGCAGTGTATGCTAAAATGTAAGGTTCTACACTATTTCCTGGATTGTACTCAAAGAGTGGGATTTTCCGGTTGTGCTTGAGATCAATGATATCGTAGTTTGTCTCATTACCCACTAGCACCAAGTTACTGTAGTTGGACTGTGGGTTTGATGTCAGTGTGGAAAGGCCCTTTAATGCGTTGGAATAATTAATGTCCTTCAACAGTTGTACACTGTCATCATTGATTTGCACAATTCTGATAACGTTCGAAGTGAATGTAATGATTTTGTCATTTTTGGGTGTATTCTTGACAGGTGAGCCTGATTGTATACTTCTTTTTGATGCTGCCAATATGGAAACATCGTTGATGTCTTTCATCCTGCCAACATGACAGCGTACGAGTTCGGGTACAGTGTGCACAGTCAATATTGTTCCAGCCAAAATGAGGATGCGATCAAGGTTGGTCAAGACCAACATCTTCTTGATAGGTACGCCATTGGATATCTCGTTGTGCGAAATGAGAACATAAGTGCCATCAAAATAATGGTAGTGAAATATGCGGCCAATACTGGTGCCTATGTACAAGTTGACTCCAAAGCTTGTCACACAGCTGATTGACTCATTTTTCAACGAATCTAGAAGGCCGTCGAGTCCTTCTACCAAAGGGCAGAACGTATACGTTGACAGACCCTTGGAGTGGGATAGCACTATGGTCATATATCGAAAACAGAAATCGACAGAATATAGTAGAGAAAAAAGGACTACATTTAAGTTAGTGTTTATATCACTCCAACCAACAAAACGGAATACATTACTCCACGATTCTGTCTGTATTTCGTGAAAACGTTCATTTTTTGGCTACAGATGATTAAAATCAACCAGTCGTTTGTCCTGTATGAGTTGTACCTTTAAAGTCTTTTTATTTTGTAGTGAGAAATGAGCTTCTTGGAACATTAGTGCCTGATTACCGTCTCTGGAAACTAAACGCTATATGACTTAAAGTGCAATAGTCTTAACAACGTAGTATGTTTTTATCATCGCAGAATTCATCAGTAAGCAGCTTTAGAGGAACTATGAACAAATATCACTGAATGTTCCAGCCGGGTTGTTTGATATAAATAGAGAAGTTAGACGCTGTATTTTCCTTTAATCAACTTGACGTGTTTGGAAAATGTTGCACTGACTTGAAAATTCACAATAAGCTGTATCACGTTGGTGGAAATGCTAAATTGTCTCTGTGCGCAATATACTCACTGTCGGCAAATCCTAGCACTTTCTCAATTTCACTGGATTGTAAACCTTTAATGAGACCGATTTCAACGGAACTGTAGTTGACTCTACACTGTCCAACCTCCACAGCATCTGAAACCGGCGATTCACGAGTTGGAACGACCTTGATAGCAACACATTCTCCGTCATGGAAAGACCCTTCAACTTCTATAACCCCAGCAGGTAACAAACCTGCTCTGTTTTTGCGTGTCAAGGCATTGTAGCAACCACGGTCTATAATTAACAGGCCCTTTGTCTTTAAGCCATGCAAAAGCCAGAACCGTCTATCAGATTTAATCATAGCTTCCCTAGGAAGTCCTAAGAACCTTGTGTGCAAAACAACTCTTCCAGCAGCAACCTCTTCCTGAATAAATTCTGTTTGTGCTTCCAAACACATACCTTCCGATTGTTGGACGTTACTGACTATGTCTAATATTGCCTGTGGTTTGCTCGACAAAGTGATAATTGTGGTTACTCCAATATTCATAGCTAACTCTGCTGCAATCAATTTGGTCGTCATACCTCCTGTACCTACCTTTGATCCTGCACCAGCACTTTCGCTATCGGTTTTTACTGCAATATCATCAATCTTGTCCACGACTAAAATCGGTTGTGCTAGAGGATTGGTCCGGGGATTGTCAGTATACAAACACTCGACATCGGTCATCAAGAAAAGGTAGTCCGCATGGATCATACCTGCTGTAATTGCACTTAAGGTGTCGTTATCGCCAAATTTGATTTCTGCAACCGAAAGGGTGTCATTCTCGTTGACTATAGGAATGACTCCCATGTCGAGAAGTTCAGTCAATGTATTTGTTGCGTTTTTGTATTGAGTGAAATCCATAATGTCGTTTCTGGTGATAAGGATCTGTGCAACTGGTTGATTGAGCTGTCTGAAAATGTCATCAAAAAGCCCAATGAGTCGACCTTGTCCTATAGATGCCAATGCCTGAACAGTTGCCAACTTAGATGGTTTTTCTGTTATGCCAGTACGCTTCATTCCGAATGCGATGGCACCCAGAGATACGAGAACTATCCTATGGCCCATACGGCGAAGCTTAACAATGGTTTCGACAATGTGTGACATGTTGGCGATGCGGGGCTCGCGTGTGACTTCGTCGACTAGTGACGAGGTACCTAGCTTAATAACTAAGGTATATGCTTTCATGACAATGAGCTTGTGAGTATAACAAGGTTTAATCGAATGTTCGAATTTATAGAAAAAGTATGGGTAAATTGAATGTGAGTATAAATGAAAATGGCATGAGAGATGGCTAGAAAAACGATGGAGGAAATACATTATAGAGTAAGGTGTTGAGGATATGTTGATGTATCGGTGTAGTGGGGAGATACTATAAGTTAAATATTATGTCTATCCGAAGTTTACTATGTTTTTAGGCAATGGTGTGCTTTATCCACTTAATAAGATCTTTTTCAGTGGACTAGGATCTTTCTCAGTGGACTAGGATCTTTCTCAGTGCATTAGGATCTTTAATAGTGTAATAAGTCTTTCTTAAATGAGCCTTTGTCAATGAACCTTTGTCAAGGATGGTGGTGCTGATCCATGTTTCTGAGTCATAAGTGCAGATTGTGAGTATTATGCAGGAACCAGACTGAACAAGAAATGCAGCAAATCCATTTCATGAAAACTACTTGTTCCCATCAAAAGCATCAAGCAACATTTTGATGTTGATCCTGATTACGATCGGTTAATTGGTGGTTACATCGGGTAAATATTACCAACTAAAACTTATTATTAATCGCACTTTGAGTACTCAAGACACAAATTTATTCATAACGGTACTCTGTGGCGCTTCTCAGTGCACACAATTATAAGAACTATTTGCATCCGGTGATACCACAAATGTGTTGAGTTTGGATATGATTATCCGAAATGGCATTCCGGGAAGTAGAATCACGTAATTACATAAATCAAATACTGATCCATATTTAGTTTTACTGGCATTAACGTCATATTTTCAAGTTGTACCTATTCTTTTCTAATTAATTTATCGTCTATGAACTCCTCAAGGTCTGCAAGGACCAAATCCTCTCAATATAGTGATATGTCCCACGGAGTAACACCAAGGTTCCTATTAAAGTCTTATTACAATGCAGTTACAAATCACCGTTACATATCTACATGGGCATGAAGCAGTAGCTTCGTTTGCAATGTAACTACACTCCGTGAATCTGAAATTAACCCAATGTAGAATCATTGAAAAACGTTTACATCTATCCATAGTATTGATTCTAGACTGGTATAAAGTTTACAAGGTATTGAAAGCAACTTGAAGCGAAATATCTTTTGAAAAGACTAGATAGTAGCAAGTCTCCTATCGCTAATTCTTTTATTTACTGCTTTCATACTATTGATTTCCACAACCCTTATCATTTGTGTCGCAATTTGCAGCCACACTGGAAAAAATACTCTAGCCTGGTGCTTTGAGCACCTGGTTGCGACGCAAACCACACTTCCATGTTTTGTCAGGGATACATATAGAGAGGCATTGCACTCAGATATCGATAGTTATGACCATCATTTCATATCTAAAGTCTAAGCTAGCAGCAACAGAGGTGGTGCCCACCAGACCCAAAGCTATCAGGAGGCCTTCAGACTCAAGCAATTCAAAGACAAACGTCATAATTGAAACTGAGTCTATCCATACTGAAGATTCAAATGAACCCTACATTGATCTCACTGTTAACTTAACTGCGGAAGAGATTTGTTACCGTGAAACTTCAATGTTGTTTAAGATTAAACGTTTTCTTTGGGACGGTGCTGATAAACACCCTAAAGAACAGAAATACCTCCTCAAACTAGACTTCTTCTTGTTATCTTCGTCTTGCCTTGGCTACTTTATAAAGAATTTGAACCAGTCTAATATGGCCACAGCTTACGTTAACGGTATGGACGAATACTACACGATGAACCACAATCAGTATAATTACTTGGTTACCTTGTTCACAGTTGGCTATATAATTGGCCAAATTCCATCGAACTTGATCTTACACCGCTTGTCTGCTCGGTTCTATTTGGGAGGCCTCGAAGTGATTTGGGCGTTTTTGACTGTATTAATGATCACATGTGGAAGAGATAATATTCGCGGACTCTACGGTCTCCGCTTTGTTCTCGGATTTGTTGAGTCCGGGTACTTCCCCGGGTTGGAATGGCTAGTGGGCTCAAACTATAGTGCGTCAGAACTCTCCAAAAGAAGTGCGTATTTTGCCATAGCAGGTAATCTCAGTGGTATTATTTCTGGCCCGTTACAGCAAGGGATCATAAAGCGTTTCCACGATTCGAGCATGCCACCTTTTAAGTGGATGTTCGTATTCGACGCTGTGATCAGTTTACCAATCGGCATATACACCATGTTTGTGGATCCGAACACTCCATCCACTACAGATGCGTGGTATTTTACTGAAGAAGACAAACTTGTGGGATTGGAGAGAAGGAGAAGAATCGGTGCAGAGTTAAACACTAGAACTCCTTACACTTGGGCTAAAATAAAAACCTTTTTTGATACCTGGCAGATCTACGTCTTCCCTCTTGTGTTCTTGGCCTATAACAATGCATGCTCCGCAATTAGCCAGCCAACATTCACCACTTGGATGAGAATAACCTTGAAAAAACCACCTCACATTTACAACACTTATCCGTCAATATTGACCGCTTGTGGTATTGTGTTAACAATAATTTTCGCATACATCAACGACTTCTTGGGTGGTAAAAAGAACCACGCGTTCACGGCTTCTTTCTTCATCTGTTTGATATTTGGTTGTTCTTTCTTAGCAAAGTGGGATATTCCAATTGGATTACATTGGTTTTCTTATTTCCTAGTTGGGATGCCCACGTCTTGGGGCCAGCCATTCATTTTCTCGTGGATCAACAGGCTTTTGTTTCATAACGATATGAAAAGAAACTTCGTGGTGGTGGTGACAAATACCTTGGCCTATGTTACCGGTGCATGGGTACCTATCTTGGTGTGGAACACCAATGACAGACCGCGTTACTTTATCGGTTTTACATACACTGCCGTGCTTTCTGCTTTTGGTTTGATTATGACCTGCGTAGCATACTATTTGGACAATCGCGACCAAAAGAGGCAGAAATCGATTGATAATGAGCTGGAAGAAGACACAACTTTTGGAAACTAGGTTAATACAACTTTATAACTATATGAGTTTAGCAAATCGTATTGAAGAGTTTTATAGTACGGATAATTTTAAAATGGCTGCAAAATCTATGGTAGACTGTAATGGCTTTTTTTCGCAGCCAAAATAAGCGATATTTTACTTTGCATCATTTTCAAGTAGTGTTTTATTGCGCCAAATGCTAGTCAATACAAAACAAGACAAATTTTTTTCACGTTTACATTAGGAAAGTCTAGACGAGTACTTCACAGCCTATTTCAACATCCATGCATCCCTCAATAACACTTCGTTTCCCAGTCCATCGAGATATAGCATTCTCGCACTCACAAAAACATCCCTGGACGATTAGGCCTGACTACATAATCGTCATTTAAAGACTCAATCCTGTCGTTGAACCAGAACCCTATGAGAACAACAACGTAAATCAATATCAAAATCACTCCCTTAAAGTAGTTTGACTTCCCTTCCGCGTAGATATAAGTGAACAAGTAAATGGAAATCAATGTAGCGATGATATCCCAACGTGGGAAAACCAATGCAAACATCTGCTCGACTTGATCAAATCCTTGGTATATTGTGAAAAGGACCAAACTGGGGATCTGGATAAGAACAACTTGCAATGCATACGCACTACCAATTTCCATCGACAAAGCGACATTTCCGTTGGTTGCAAACAGAATAGCATTCAAGAATTCAGTAGTGTTCGGAACTAATGCAAACACAGTCAAGCCTAAGAATTTGGGATCTATTGGGAAATCTGCCAACACAAAATCCACATTATCCACCAATATTTCTGCTATGACTGCATACATCAACGTAGCACCGAGCAATATGACCGTTGATTTATTTCTTGACCAGTTTGGGGCATCATGTCCACCAGCGGAGTCTTCTTCGTCATCCTTCGTCGGTTCTTGTCCGGCATGGAGTAAGCTTGAACGCCTTCTCAATAAGTTGCGCGGTGCGGCCCTAGCAAACTCAACTGTTGGTGACACATTTCCATTGTGTGACTCTTCATGACGACCCTGTTTCCTGTTCTCATTGCGTCCTTGCAGTTCTTGTGTAGAATTTGGAGGTAACATCGATTGCAAGTTTTCGATACGACTAGTAACATCAAGTGCATGGATACTAGGAGAACGCAAGTATGCATCATCTCTATGTGTGGCTACATTAGTTGCCTCATGAGAGTTGGTAGCCCAGATCAACAGAGCGTGAGTTCTCAATGTAAAAATCAATCCACAGACGTAAGCAGCAAAAAGTGCCAAGGCCACAATCATTGAGAATGGCTGGATTACTTCGTAGTATAAGGCATCCAACAGGAACGAAGGTTGTATGAAACGACACTTTGTGCAGTCATCTGAAAACTTTCCCCCCCAATGAGAACCTTTCTTAGGGGCTTTACCGCCAAAGCCCAGTGATCCTAATGTGATCTTATCCACGGCTGTTCCACCCCATGTGTATGTTACTGCTCCAGTGAGTACTTCTTCAACCTTGCATACTTTACACCTAATTTCATATGCACCATAAATCTGGTAGAATAATGAAGGTGCAAACATGATGACCATCGCAAACAACAACATCGTTGATGAAACACCTGCAGAACGTGGATTATATCTCTGTGTCTTTCTTTTGAAAGCACCACCGATCATTGATAAACCGGGTAAAAGTAAAACACCACCCAAAATGGATCCAATCATGGAACCTTCAACCAACTTGCCCTTGGATTGGTTCAAAGCCACACAGTAAAGGAAAATTTCAACAATGGTGGAGAAGAATGCGTTTATGACCGCACCGACACCCATGGAAGATTGCGCTGAAATGGAAGCAACAGCCTGTCCGATGAAGTAGGCTAAAGGAATAATGGAAAACAAACATGCACCGAATAAAAATGACGGGTCTGTAAACCAAGTGTCCCATCCAAGACGCTCTTTTAACACGTAGTAATCGAAAATGACAAAAATCACCACAGTCAAAAGGTTGATAAAGAAGATGTTGGTACCATCAATGGTGTACTTATAGTAATGTGAGCCACAGCATCTGTAAGTGCACATAACAATCAGTTGGTGCTTCCTCTTCTTTGAACTTTCACTATCGTTTCTTTTGTAAAAGTCCTTTTCAACCTCAAAATCAAGTGCAAGAGGGTGACGTCTCAAGTGATCACATAAAGTCGTCGAAATCTTCGCCATTGGAATGGTGAACACAATCAACCAGCAGCCCAAGGCCACTATATGGAGTAATGGCTGGAGAATACCATAGAAAACGAGGTAAAATGCAAGTCTTCCTGAGGACCAGCTTCCACGACCAAAAAAGCGAACTTTAGTGCCATTCTCCTCATCGTTGTCACTATCATCTAGAGCATCTTCTGTGTTCAAACTAGAATCAAAATTATCTTGGCTATCATATTGGTTTTCGGGAACACGTCCGCTTGAACTTGTGTTTCCCGTCTCATTTAAAGTGTAGGTTTCGTTAAGGTCACGGCCAGTGTGATCTTTTATCATGTTTGGACGGGTCTCTGTGCTCGATGTGAATCTTCTTGGTGGCGCGTAGAATAACCGTCCTTCTTCCTGGAGTCTCCACCTGTGGAATTCCAGAATGGACCTCCCATCGAGCTCATCTTCATCCAAATAGTTTTCGTCTCTGTTTAACAAAACAAATTTACCAAATGGCCACAACCAGTAACGACCTAACTTGAGGAGCAATTTGACATACGGTCTTGAGTGTCTATGAATTGCAAACCCTGAGAGCAAAAACACCACCATAGCACTCAAAAGACACACAATGTAGATAAAAAGCCCAATGGTAAGTGACCATAAGATGTTGGTAACTTTCACACCCCAAAATATGCGGTAAGTCGTAGGCTTCCTTGGATCAAAATCATGGATATCTTCTTCAGCACGTGCAGCAACCGAACGCTTCTTCTTGTATAATGATGGCTTCCAAATTTTTATACCGAAAGGGTGGGTGGTATTGATAGCATTTTGCCTATCTTTCAAATTAAGAGATTCCAAAGACGATTGAGAATTAACTGATTCAGAATCATCTTTTGCATCTTGTTCGTCGCTACCATTGGCTTCTTCTGCCTCTTCTATATCCACACCAATTTCCACCTCTGTTTCGCCATTTAATTTCCGAGTCTTGATATCTGGAGTGTGTCCTTGAGAAGGTTTTCTGCCCTGTAACAGTAAGTCTCTGATGGCGTCGGAATAACCATCCTTGTAGTCCTTTGTATCGTTGTCGCGGGAGTTTGGTTCAAGTTCACTTTCGTCAATCGCATCGCCAATATCATCGTCTACTGAGAAAATAAGCTTGTTGGAGTGGTGGTAGGACGAACTGGCACGTTTGAGGGTAGGCTTCAGCTTAAGTCTCTTCAAGCGTGCCTTGCTGGACGAGCTACGTACATGAGGGCTCAAAAGTACACTGGAACCGCTTGGGTTGCGTGAGTTTGGTGGAAGCGGGGGATTTTCAAAGGAATTATCGGAGGTTGCGGTCGAAATGGCAGATGAGGAATTATCCTGAGATTGATTATTGGACTGCCCCCGATCTATAGAGACGTCATTCCTACCTCTCTCCTGCGTCGAACTGGAAGTGTCCGACTTCTTGTGGGGTGGAATCATAGTGGTACTAAATTTAATATGCTCGTCTATATTTACAAAACGGAGGACAACAACAGAAAGAGTTACAAAATCTAAAAAGATGATAAAGAACTAGGAGAGGTTTAAGAGAACGCAGGAAATTGGACAAGTGAATACAGAAGACATTTTAGAGGAAATGAAGGAAATTCCACCAATCATGTGGATTCTACCTAACATTATTGGAGTTCCAACTGAAAATTTCAAATTAAGCTTATATTTATTTTTAAAATCATTCTATTATAGGGTTGCAATGAAGATATTTCTTAATAAAATTACAAATTATACGAACTTACATTCGCCGACATTCAGAACATCCAATTCGATTTTAAAATGGCACGGGTATTTTAGAGACATTTGAATTCCAATTACGATTCATATTGGCGTTTATGGAAAAATGAGCCTTTCAAGAAAGTTCCTCTCAATATGGGGTTAGTTCACTCACTCACTTGACTCGTTCAGTTCGTTCCTTCAGTTTTCTCATCTATGGGGTTAGTTCACTCACATCACTCACATCACTCGCTTCCCTCGTTCAGTTCGTTCAATTCGTTTGTTCGTTCAGTTTTGTCATCTACGGGGTTGGTTCACTCACTTCACTCGTTCAGTTCGTTCAGTTCCCAACATTTGAACTACTTGGCATCTTTTTAAAGGCGGATTCCAAGACCGACATCTAATTAATTATATACTACTTTGAAACCATAGTAGATCGGTTCCAACGAGTGATTCGTGTATAACCGCCAACCAACAAATGAATTCTAATTTCCCAATCTTCTTCCCTCTCCTTGAAACGCACCACTTTGTTGCACTTTCACTGCAGTTTCCTCACGTCCCAATTTTTTACCCATTGAAAACGACATATATCCTGAGTATTTGAGCAAGGCGTATAACCATTTTGGCGCTTTCAAGTACCCGAGGTCAAATACTGCTGGTGCAATGTACCCCCGGTCTTTAACATCTTCTATTCCCTGTATGCGCTGGTTAGTTCCAACTTTGTTGCGCTCCATCAGTAGCACTTCATTCATAAATGAAGCGTATGAGTTGGGTGACAAATTGTACAACGGAATAGTCCCCGATTGAAGGCACTGATACAAGTAGCACCCCGCAAAACCAATAAAAGTATTCAAAGTACCTGGAAGCCCAGCAACCATTCCAGTAGCAACTAAGTTGAAAAGCGGAAGGTAATACGCTTTAATGGGGAACAATCCAAAGAATGAAACCATTGTGTTTTTCAGTTCACGCAGCCAAAGATATGTGACACATGAAAGCATCATTGAGTGATAGTTGAGCACAAGCAATGGATTGTACAAAGTACACAAGGTGGAAAGAATTAGAATGAAAGTTCCAGTGAGTAACGTGAACCAAAGACAATCTGGAAAGATTCCTCTGAATTTGCCCTCGCGACATTCAAGACTGGAAGCAAACTTATAAAAGAAGAAGATACTCGAGATCGTTCCAAGTGAACCTTCCATAGTTAGCGGCACCACAAAACACGTGAAGAAGCGGTAGCACTGACCAATGACATAAAGGAATGTCTTGATGGAGGAAAACCACGTTCTATTCCTTCGAACTTCGAACACGTTACCAACGAAATCCAAAAATATGAAAGGGTGATAGTAGAAAGTCATGGGGTCAAAGAGACTCATACGTCCTAGGAATGCAATTAGCACCGTTGAAATCGTGAAAAACCTCGTCACAGGCGGAATTTGTCGAATGCTGTCAGCTAGTGTAGTCATGGCTCAATAATTCTATTTATTTTTCTATGTTTAATGTTCGTGTTTATGAAATCCAGACTGCTAATATGCAGGCATTTACAGGTTAGTGACTCAAGTTACGGAACTGAAAGCAAGTTAGATAAGCTAATGACATGAGCGAGGAACCTAACTCATCTGGAAAGGACACGAGAATGTGGGATGTTATGAAACAAGGGGCTTGCTACGGAGGCCGTGCTATAGCCAAGTATAAATAGCGGGTGTGAAAGCTCAGTTATATAGATTATCGAGAGATCTACAGAGGCTTTCTTACCTAAGCTTCTATCAGGAATACACATAGACCCACTATACTTAACTTAGATTGATAACAGGACTTAAAATACTGGAGTACAGTTACTTAAGCTATACTACCGGGAGTTTTGGTGGAATCAGGCATAAACCCAAAATTACCACCACCTTTATTTAATGTGTGATCGCATTCTCAAACTTCTAAATAGGCTCGAATACGTGTTATAGATAGACGATTACATAGGGTGTATTAATAGCAAGTCTTTTGACAGCATCTCAGTTCTTATTTGTGTATATAAAATTTAGACCTCCAACTTATAAGCTTCATTATTTCCAATTATTTTTAATACTAATTCACCATCATAATGAAGCTCGTCCGTTTTTTGATGAATCTTCCCACCTCAACCAACCAGCCTGTAACTGTTGAGTTGAAGAATGGCAACTCGGTAAATGGCCAGATTCTTCTGTGCTCGCCGCTGATGAATTTGTCACTCAAGAACATTAAGCTCGTGCAACCCAACCAAGATCCTCAGTTGCTTAGCTACATCAATATAAGGGGCAACCAGATTAGACAGATTCTACTCCCTGATGATTTGGACTTGGAACTGGTCTTGAGTAAGAGTGTGGCGAGAACTAAAGGGCAGGGTGCAGGGCCTAGCACACAGGTAAAGAAGGTGATGAAGAGGAGGAGGTGAGGGTACGATGAGCGAACCCCTGGAGCAGTAATACTCGGACAGAAACGCAAAGGAGAGAAAAGGATGAAGAATGTTGCAAAAGAATAGAAGCAAACAAGACTAATATAAACTTGGAGTCAGAATAAGCCTAGGTGAAGATCACAAATAATCAGAAACGAGATTAGTTTAGGTGAAGATGACCAGAAATAAATGGAATAGACGATTGCACATGACCATACATGGAAAGACATCACATTAGTATTGTAACATACGCATTATAGTTTGTTAATGCGTTGGGAGACTATATGAACACATTTACGGGCATTTGTATGGACTTGATGAAGTGGTGAAATTTCATATATTCGTGACAATCCACAATACATTCTACGTACTCGTGTTTAATAGCTGTGTTGCACCCTCCCACTATTAAGTATCAACCGAAACAATTCTCTTGAACTTCCATTCATATATACACGTATTCTACCACATGGATCAGTACCAAGCTAAAACCACGTCCTTCTTGTTTCCTCTTTCTTCTTCAACTGCTTCTTGTAGTCGGGTCTCACCTTTAAGATCGTTTCGTCCATGCTCTTGATTGCCTCTTCTCTGGCCTTCAACTTACCATCCAATTCCCTCTCCCACTTCTGTTTCTTGTGCGACAACACACCACGCATCCACTTCTTCTCCTCATTGTATTTCTTCTCATAGAAGCGCTTTGGAGACGGAGGTAACAACTCCTCGATGCCGAACTTACGGGCCATTTTGTACAAGTCGGATGAATTTCTCAACGATATCTTAGCACTGTGCCATCTTCCACTCTCAGGATTCTTGTTTGCCATAAATGGGTTCATGTTTGGGTCTGTCGTTAATGATGGCTTGTCTGCATACTGTGCAAATGGACGAGGGGGGTACTTGAGAAAGAAGCTGTGTAGCCTCTGTGGGAGCTTCGCGAAGGCTTCTTTAGCTGTGAGGGACATGATGTTTTCTGGAAAAAAAAGGGTGCTGAAAAAAAGTGCTGAAAAGAGATTACAGAGAGGTACATTTGAATATTGTAGGATCTGATATTGGTCCATCGCGGACGAATATTCTCATAAACGACACTTTGTTGTTACACTCTGTTGTTACACTCTGTTGTTACACTCTGTTTTTACACTCTGTTGTTACACTCTATTGTTACACTGTTGTTACACTCTATTGTTACACTCTGTTGTAACTCCGTTGTAACTCCGTTGTGAAACTCTGATTATCGTAATCGTCGTTAGTTTCCTTAGGTCCTCTGCAACCGATGGTGTACTTGTAAATTGTATACCAGTAGGATTATACATCGAGCTTGATAATACTATTACTCCCCAATATCTATATACTTCCTAATTATTCAGGGCCATCGATAATACATTTAACAGGACCCCCTGCTCTCACTGTGTCGTACGCCTTAATAGCATCCTTGAAACTGAACCTGTGAGTGATCAACATCTCAAAGTCAATGAGGGCCTTGTCCTTGCCATTCTTGTAGTTTCTGTCCAAGATCTCCACCCCAGTCTTGTAGTCGTCATATCCGTATCTGAAAGAACCCAAAATTCTTCCTTCTTTGGTCACCAAGTCGGTGATAGGAATCTTCACAGGACCCCCGGCATTTCCTACTTGCACCATGGTACCACCAGCCTTCAACACATCCACACCCAATTGAATGCAAGGTTCAGCCCCGGTGCATTCAAGGACAACGTTTGGCTCTTTTCCACCAAAAGCCTCAATTAATTCGGCCCTTCCACCTTTCTTGGAGTTGAATATGTGCGTGGCAGCGCCCATCTTGATGGCCATGTCCAACTTGTCTTCGAACACATCTACCACCAACACTGCTGATGCACCAAAAGTGCGCGCAACACCTGCAGCCAAGAGCCCAACAGGACCCGCACCGAAAACCACTACCAAATCACCATACTTCACATTTGCAAGCTTGGCAGAGTGCACTCCCACAGACATTGGCTCCACCAATGCACCTAATTCTAAGCTGACGTGATCTGGCAACTTGACCAAGAAATCTTCAGGGCTCTTGTAGTACTTGCAAAGTGTTCCTGGAGGGTTGGGTTCGCCTTCTGTGGAATTAGGAGTAGCAGCAAAGCACATGTGAGGGCACAAGTTGTACTTGCCACTTTTGTACTCGTCACTGAATCTGGATGGCACACCAGGTTCAATTGCCACTTTATCACCCACCTTCAAAGTGGTAACACCAGGACCAACAGATGCCACAACTCCCGAAGATTCATGACCCAAAACCATTGGCTTGGTCAAAACGAATTTGCCAATCTTACCGTGGGCATAGTAGTGAATATCAGAACCGCAGATTCCAGTCTTCTTCACCTCGACAATAACGTCAGTAGGCTGCTCAATCTTGGGTGCTTCCAAGTTTTCAAATGAAACGTCGTCGATTTTGTTAAGGACCAATGATGGGTTACTCATGTTGATGATGATTCCATTTTTCCTGGAATCTTATCCAGTTATATACTGATTTCCGACTGTCTTTAATTTTTCCATAATCTTTCCGAACTCCACGTTTTGAATGAGGAGAAGGTGGACCCGAATGTGGGGCAAAAACGAATACAAAGGAAGGTAGACAACTTAAGATGTTTTCATTCAAGAGGGAGTGTTGGTTCAGTAAAGCTATGACTATAATAGCTACATGCTCCCAACAACTACATGCTCCTACTTGACCCCTTTTTTTATGTGTATGGCCTGATTGTCTACAACCTTCCGTGACTACACATCATCAGATTAAAAGACTTTCCAAAATTACAATTGGAACCAATTTTAAACGAAAGTTGTAGCGCAACTTACTAACGTTCAATTGCTTATACGATGGTAAATATAGATCAGCTAGCGGGTTTGCGTGGGAAAACGTATGTTTAGAATGCATTACTAATTCACCACAAGGAATCAAACCACTAGAATCAAAATTTTACGAATGCGGAAGAATAATCAAGATTCTCGGAGCTTTACTGTGCTTTTTGTCTAATGACTCAGGTAAAATTTGCGTCTCTCTACCTACTTGTGTTACTACTTTTTGGAGGAACATGCATTGTTTATTCTTCCACATAGTGTTGCGCTGCATTGTGTCCCGTTCGTAATTATAGTAACACCGTGAGATCTAGACTCGCACAACCAAACTGGCTGTATGCCGACACTGCCAACTAACCGAAATATTCATCAAACCTCATATTGAACTCATTTATGAATTCACACACTAACCCACTCATTGAACTCATTTATGGAATCACACACTAACCCACTCATTGAACTCATTTATGAAATCATACACTAACCCACTCATTGAACTCATTTATGAAATCATACACTAACCCACTCAAATTCCAAAACTCTACGTTCTCGTTTCTACTTCATTTCGTGTTTATTATATAATGATAACTTAGTGGGCAACACCCTGCAAAGCCTCCAAGACCTCCAACTCAATGTTGGCCTCGGCAACGACAACCTCGTCAGAAGAAGCAGCTCTCTTCTGTGCATCAGCAATCAAGTTCTTCACAGCCTGAGCATCGAACTGGTCTGGCTTGAAAGCCTCAATAGCAGAGATGGTCAACTTGTTACCTGGCTGGACAGTGGCAAGACCACCGGAAACAAAGTACTGCTCGGTCTCACCGCCCTTGGTGATGACTTCCAACAAACCTGGTCTCAATTGCTCAACAATAGGAATGTGGTTGGCCAAGATACCCAAGTCACCGTTGATAGATGGCACGTTAACCTGCTCAACCTCGGAGTCGGCGTACAAGGTCTGATGTGGGAGGGCGAGCGACAACTTCAATGCATCGGAAGTAGTAGCCTCGCTGGCGTACGTTCTTCTAGCAACGCTGGACGACTGCTTGGCGACTTGACGGATGGCTTGTCTGAACATTTTGATTAGACAATAGAGTTCAACCAAAAAAATTTCAATTGTGCGAGGTTGGAACAAAAAACTGTTTGAGATTTTCATTGGCTGAGAGAGGTGTGCACGTGATACAATAGACAAAACATGGTGGAGTATATTGAGGATGGTTCCATGCGTAGAGATTTCCATCAGAACCAAGATACAAATATATGAGTGATTGAACGAAGCATAAGTTGTAGTACATACAACCTGAAGAGCAATGAATAATTCTGAATCATTTGGCGTCGTCAGTCCAATACACACTTCCGGTTCCATTATATTTAATGCTATACAAAGCGAGTTGAACTCACGATAATCTTCTTATGCTTGACAAGTGCGATGGATGCAGAAGGCTTTGAGATGATTCCCTCAAGTGGAGTGATCTTTGGGGTTTAGGATCGGAATGTTAAGTTTTGCTCAGGGTCACCAAAGTACAAGTGGCGTGTATATGTACTTATTCCCTTAGTTCATCAATGAACAATCCACATTATTCAACTAACTCCCGAATTGATTCAAGAAGTTGTCAACATCAAAATCATCATCATTCACCATTTGCCCACCACCATTGTTGAAATCTTGATCACCCATGCTCATGTTGAGACCTTCTAACAACAGCTCGTCGTTCTCCAACAAGTTGTTCATATCCAATCCGTCTCCCTCCGCTGCATCGGTGTTTGTGTTTTTGTTCAAATCGTTGTCATCAGTGTAATTAATGGATGACAATATGTCCACAGGGTTAGGAATACCCACATCTTCCCTGCTTTGTACATCATTCATATTAAAGTCAAACCCACCTGGGGATATGAACTCATTGAAGTCTTGATTTTGCTCTTCCTTGGCTTTGCGTTCTTTCTCCTCCTTAGCTCGTTTAGCTTCTTCTGCTTTTGCTCGTTCTGCCGATTCTCTCTCTGCAGCATCACGCTGAGCTTTGGCCGTGGCTTCAACTTGCTCCTTACGCTTGCGTTCTAATTCCTCTTGTCGTTTCTTCTCTTGCTCCTGAGCTAAACGCCGCCTTTCTTCCTCTTCCTCCTTAGCTTTCTTCTGCCTTTCCATTTCCTCCTTCATTCGTAACTCTTCTTGTTTCTGTCTGCTTTCAAGCATTTGCTCAATGCACCACCGTGCATCGTTGAACTTCGCAATAGTTTCATCTAAGATATCATCGAACTTGGCCACATTGCTAGCGAGCTGTGAGGTAATGAAGGGTGAAATAAGCTGGTTATTCGGACCGGTGATGAGATTACTCTGCTGCTTATTGTTGTTGATGATTTCAAAAATATACCCCGATGTTTTTAGAACGTCATTGAGTGCGCCATCGAGCTTTTCTTGGAGATTCATAGATGTCTGAATGCCGTCAAGTACTGATCACTATAGATTTTGCGTTTTCAAGCTCCGCCGGTTTAAGCAACAAAATCAATATCGTCACACGTGACTATGCAGGTGACTTGCGTGAAAAGAGCTTCTCATCAGGGTCATGTGATTTGAGCAATCCGCGTGGGGTTTTTTCGCGTCCTGAATTAACGCGTTTTTTTACTCATGGATCTGTTGGTATCAAAGCAAGGCCCATTGGGGTTCGTGTGGTTAGCGGCAAACTACGACAAAAAGCTCACCAAACAGCAACTTCTCAGTGCTAGCATTACACAGTCGTCCGAACTCATTACAAACCACCCCATAAGTTTCTCACAATCCACTAAAGATGACCATGCAATAACATTGCGGCTCTCAGGGCAACTCCTATTAGGTATTGTGAGAATATACTCACGTAAGACCAAGTTTTTACTTGATGATGTTAATGACATATTGTTGAAGTTGAAGACTTCTTTCAAGTACGCGAGTGGAGTCAACCTAGGCTCAGACACGATGCACACAACAAATCTTGAAGTCCAAGACTCCGTCATCAAAAATGTCAAAAGCATCACTTTGCAGGACCAAGTGACCAAATTCGACTTGTTATATCAGGATGACTTAAATTTAGACGACGATGCGCCACAAGGCAGAGGTATATTCAGCCAATCCCAGGGTACAGGTGGTTCGGAGGATTCGTTCGAGGATTCTTTTGACGATTCAATTGAATTTGGAAGATTTGATGACGCCTTTGAAGCCGCGACACCAGGAAATGATCTTGGGTTGGAATTGGATTTCGATCTTGATGATAGCTCTTCCGACGAGTCTATAGAAATGGGCCGTAATGCTTCGCACGTTTCTATGGATCAAGATATGTCATTGCTCGAGGGTATCAGCAAAGACGACGTTTTTAACTTGGAACCCCTTGAAAAGATCACGGAGGTAGAGCACACGGCCCCTCCTGAACCGCGTACTGCACGCTCAAGACAGAAGAGGAATAGAATCACCGATGCAGGCGAAATTATTATGGCAAATAGAAAGTTGGTGGTAGATTCCAATGAAGACCTCCAGGGACTTCTGAAACAAACATTACAAGACAATCAAAACTACATTTTAACTGCACATTTCACGGTCCACACACTCTCGGACACCGAGAAGTTGAATGAAATCTTTGAGTCTTCAGCACCCATTGCGAGCAAGAGAAGAAAGTTGTGGAACATCGACAGCCATTATGAAGACCTTCACAGAAAATGTATTCAAGTGGCTAGGCGAGAGAAAGAAATCCAGGAAGAGCAACACAATTTACAATTTGAAGACGAAACGTTCCAAGAAGATCTAGATTTCGACATCTCGCTCCCAGATTTCAGTGAAGACATTTCGGAGCGCCATGAAGAAAGTGACCAAGATAACCTTATCGAAGAGACTCAAGAAGCCTCGGCTGAGACCACAACTCAGGTTGCTAATCACCTCAGAGAGATTTTCAATGAAAAGCCTACCACGGATCTTTCTGAGCTTATGGAGAGGGACTTGCATATTCGGGCGGAAAATGAAGATGCATTGCCGTTGGGCTACAACAGAGTATCCAAAAAGGTTAATTCACGCAAGGAAGCTACCAAGTGTTTCTTTGAGTTGTTGGTTTTGGCGACGAACGATTGTGTTGAACTCAAACAGGAGGAGAGTAGTTTGGAGATCGGCAAGAGCGTGAACATCACATCAAGGGACAGCATATTTAGAACATTCATTTAATATAACGTAATAAGGAAGTAAAATTTTTGATCCCAATTAGTGTTTTCCTTTACGTCGAACGCATGCCACTATTATTGATAGAATAACGTCAATGTAGCTCCAAGGTTGCCATGTATAGTCAAGTCGATTATTATGATAGAACCAGCGCACTTTTAAACCTTCTGCAGCCCCGTTAATCTTGCTCCTTCCTTAATGTATTATATATATACGTACCTGTCAGGGTTTCCACCCTTTAGGTCAGAGAATAGCTTATGTGTTACTTATTTATTTAGGTAAGATATCTCGGTCATATTTATAGTAGGACATTTAGTCCTAGGCATACGGCGTTTTCTACGGGCCGAACAGGGCCGTGCACTGGCCGCGATGGCCTTAAGTATGACCTGTTAAACTAGAGTAGTCTTATATGCAGATTTAGTCCTTACAGTACATTACAGCACTGCTTGAATTTTCTCATTTAAGAGTTCCCGCAATCCCTCGTCATCGTTTTGCTTCACACTTATGTTCTCCTCCATTATCTTCAAATATTGCAAAGTCCCGTCTGCTGCACCAATTATTAGCCCTGTACCATCCCTCGTGAATGTAACTGCTGTTAATATCAGACTCTCAATTGGAACTACTATGATTGGATTGAACACCCTAACGTCAAAATCCCAAAACTCTACCAAGGTCTGTCTTTTTGATTGCCCCAGATAACTTAAAGTCACAAATTGTTGAGTACCTGGTCGCCTTGTTATTCTCTTTACAATGGCTTTCGTTGGAATGGTGAACAATGGCTCCGTCTCACCTTTCGACCATACTCTTAACGCCCAGTCCATATGTGAGGTGACAATGTACTCTTCCAAGGAAATAGCATCCGTTACATTATCGCAACGATATTCATCACTTGGAAAAATACTCTCCGCTATCGATAAAATATGCTCCTTCTTTCTGTCATTTGACAAATGTATCACTTTTCCTGTTTCACAAACCACCACGACCTCGTTCAAAAACTTGTGTTCGGTGGGTACAGACAGATCGTCAAGCCCAATTGCCTTCGAGGTTCCATTTGCGGCACTCGTAAATGCTTTAACAATTCTGATAGGATCACGAGCGTGTGTGAACTCGCTTCCTTTTTTGGCTAGAGCAAGCACGACGGTATCCATACGGGGAGTTACTAGAAGATTAGTGGACCAAGTGTTAACTATACCATCGACTGAATAACTCACGAGTGAGTCGTTACCGTCAATGTGTAACTGCATTATTGATGAAATTGCACGGGTATGATGTTGGTAGTTGTATCGTTTTTCCGTGCTTTTGACAGACTTTGCCGAAAAACGCGGAGTTGAAAGCATCGGAAGAAGAGCTACGCTTGGTTGCGCTGTTTTAGTCTGTAAATCCCAGATCACGATTTTGCCGTCACCCAAACCCCCTATGACCTTGTTGGAACTCAGTTTATCAAACTGTATTGTGGTGATATCAACTGTGCTATGAAGAAAGAATTCGGGGAAAAAGGTATTAATGTTGTATATGACTGCAAGACCTGGTGATTTGTGTGAAACTGAATTGTTTGATGGGCCTTTTCCGTAAGCAACAACCGCGAGCTCTGGAAAATGAGGTGACATATCGATTGCTTTGACCACCCTAGATACTTCTTGTGTGGTTCCTTGTACTGTGAATGGTGTAGGTGCTGACTTCGATCGAGCCCCGAAGTCTACTTTGCTAGCGTAGTCCACGATCTCTGAAGTATCCACAGCATTTTTCACCAAAACTTTATTGATGAGCTTGATGGACTCCTTTAAGGCGTTATTCAACTTGTACTCATCCACATACTCAGCCTTCTCGAGTCCCTTTTGCAATACTGGTGAATCGACTTTCTTAGGCTCTGGGGGTACGGGTTTATGCAACTCCACAGGGGTTGCCTGAACAGCTTTATCGTAGAGAATTTGCTCTTTTTCGGGTCTGGGAGCATGGTAGCTAGCAGAGCTTTTCGTTTGAGTAGTTTCCCCAACTTGGATACCTATACTTATTGTAGTTTTTGGGCGCTGAGTTGGTGATTGGAGCTTCTCAATGAGGTGGTCAATCAGCTCCTCTGTTGCACCCTCCATTCGCCTCTTTTTCAACTCCTGTAAGCGCTGGCGCTTTTGTTCAAGGAGGGATTGTCTATCCATGATGTACCAGAGGTCTAATGATTAGTGAATTTTCGAGTGTATGATGAGCTTATGAGTGTAGGGTTCAGTGAAAATAGACACTAAATTAACACCAGTATCTTCTTCAGCTCTTATTCGTTTAGAATGAAGCGATAACTGCAGCAGTGTTTTCAATGCAATCTGTTATAGTAGGGTCACAATTTGTTAGCTAAACGAATGAAGTAGTGGCACGGTATACGAGGTATTCAGAAAGTGTTGCCCAATACTCAATTCATTCGGTGTGCTTCAAGATCTCGCCTGCTGGGTCACAGTTCTGTTAATGTTTGCCGGTAAGCGCGTATTTGTAGTTGATAATGGATGAAACTTCAATTATGAGGACTCTTTCAATGATCTCTTCCGCTTTTCAAAAACAATCCTGTAGCTCTAATCTTAACTTTTGTATATTGTGTTGCGTTTTCGAATTTCCAAATCATTCATGGACATTGACGACATTATCCAGGACTTCGAGTCTGATGCCTCGAAAAAGCTCTCAAAGACCAACTTATACTCTGAAATGGTGCAGGCCATGGTCAACGAACGTATGTCGCCAGAAGTCCTTCCATTCAAGCACGATCTTCTAAACTCCCTATTGGAACTGTTGGCCAGCCAGCAGCAGTATCTTCTCGACTCCCACGAATACGGCAATATGAATGCATCGACTGGCATCATCGACAATGATTTCAAACTACAACTTATGATTATGGAAACAGATATCGAACGAATAAACTACCTCATTCGCTTGTATTTACGCACGAGGTTAAGCAAACTCGACAATTTTACCATTTTTTATGTCAATTTGGTAGCGGAAAACGAAGGCTCTGATGCACTGAAGATCCTTTCGGTTCAAGAACAAAGTTACATTCAACGTCACTTGAAAATCTTGACCAAATTGTACAACAACTGCTTTTTGGCAAAACTTCCGAGGACTTTAACCTTACTCGACGATGAATCAGGTGGACTCTCGATGGTTGTAGAACCCGACTTAGAACAACCCGTGTTTGTACAATATACCGCGAAAGAGCCTTTATCTATACATTTGGCCGACGAAGAAGTGGAGTTCGAGCAGGGAGGAGTGTACATCGTGCGGTACTCGGCAATTCGTGAGTATTTAAAAATTGGAGATGTCAAGTTGATTTGATATTGGGCCATATTGGGCCACGAAAGGGTTTGAAACCAGTGGAAGAATAAGGAGAATCTGACCTACGTGTGTGATTATAAATGCTGTGAGAATTACAGCATGATAGAAGATAGAAGCTGCAAGTCACAATAAGTAAATGTATAGTATTATAAAGGATGGTAATAGAGCGTTAAAACGTACTTCTCGAGACGAAGTAAAAGTTATATCTCGACAAACCATAGGCATAGAAAACAGATAGAGTTCTTCGAAATCGCTTTAAGATGACAACTTATAGTGCCCCCAATACTCTAATTGTAAGAACCTACACCATATATGTCGTTCACTCATCCTGATGAATATGTATAAAGTATAACACAGATGCTATTATTCTGTCCTACCTTCCGTTTTATATCATTTTCTCTTCGCCTCAGGCAACAACATCATAATCACATCCGCCTGGACACTCAACATTTTCCTCGAGTACAAACCATTCTCTCAAGCACCCAAAATGTCCTCTATGTCCACAGTTCAAACTCACTACCACTGTCAACCCCCTACATGGTTCTTGACAGTACACACAATTCAGTTGGGTTCTTGAGCACTCGTCACAGTACCAATACCCAAAGTTGGCACTTCCCTTACTTTTTTCATTAAGTAGGAGTTTCTTGCACCAGCAACAGTAGAAACGAAGGTCCACATCCTTAGTTACAAGATCCTTTAGCTTATTCTTTAGCTCTAGTGGTGCCATGTTGATAACGTTTGCAGCGGTGGTAAAAAGACGCTTTCTGTGGAGGATTTCAACGTACAAGCTTAACCAGTCCAATGTGGATTTTTTGGTCAGCTCCTCGATAAAATCATATAAGAGTAATGTCAACGTTGAGCACATGATTATATCGCCTTGAGCCAGGGCAAACTCCAAGGTCTGCTTCAATATGTTCAGGGTCTGCCATGGGCGCGTCTTGGGCAGTTCCGTTTTATTTTCCATCAATGCTTTTGAGAGTCCAGACACTGTATTCTTGTTGTTTACGAGCGCATCTGGCTTACTGGAATACGAGCTCTGTGATGCTTGTAACGTGGGCGATTGGATTACCCGTGAGTTCTTTCTCAGCGGCACCACAGGAGAATCACTCCGCTGGTATCCAGACCCGGTAGATATCATTCCAGAGGGTGTCATTGAAGTAGAATTTCCTTTTTCAGAATTGCACCCGTTCTCATGGTTACTTGATCCCGTAGATATTTTCATGGCATGATGGTTTCTATCATTCACTTCGTCTAAACGCATTCTACGTTGATGGCTGAACAGCAGAGTGAACAGCTTATGTGATTTCGTTTCTGAAGGTGCCCGAATGTGGAAAGGCTTATCGATATCAAAACTGGTAAGGCTTCGCGATGACTGCCTTCTGCTCTTTATTCCGTGAAATGTAGAAACCCTGTTTAAATCTTCATCATCTTCGTCAAATATGGCACTTTCATTATCGGCGAAAAGCTTTGCCATGGATTTGCCTGATTTGTAATCCTTTCTAGGACTTTCGGATAATTTATAGTGGTTTTTCTTGTTTGAACGTTTTGATTGATGTACTTGTTGGGTCGATTCATTTTGGCCTTGCACTTTTTTATTGTGATCTTCTCGGTTTGGTTCATTTACGTTCACCTCTTTTTTGTGATCCTCTTGATTTGGTTCATTTAAATTCGCTTCTCTTTTAATGTGACTTCCTTCAGTTGAGTCGTTTTGATTCAAATTTTGCACTTCGTCAGACTTCTCAACCTTACCTATCGTATCTTTAAGATCCGTTATGTGTGGGTGCTTCACGTCCAACCTTCCACCCTGGCCCGATTCCTCTTTTTCCGATTTACCTTTTTCTTCCTCTTTCTCTTTAACCCTCTTCTTCTCAATACCCTTTTTCAAAGGATTAGTCCCCAGACTACTTCCTCTGTGTTGGTTTATCATGTCGACCAAGTTGACACTGCTACGACTCTCAGCAACAGACTTCTCTGGTGACAGAGACGGCATCGTAGCTTCGTAATTAGTAGTCAGCGTAGAGTTGGAATTGTATGACCCCACGAATTGCCCCAAGTCCGACATCATCGATTTTGAGTCATCATCCTCGTCGACAACATCTTCAAGGGACTCGTGTTTATCCAAAACTTCTGGAAATAATGTCCGTGTTGAGTCTTCCTCCAAGCAAACTGCAAGAACACGCCATACTTGACAATCACGGAAACGGTTCACGCTTGCGCTCACACTGGCATTTACGAGACATGCATCCACAAGAGTGAACAGCTCCGGAACATGTATCAAGTAGTTACTTGCAAGCGTTTCGAAAATAAAATCGTCATTGAGCAGAATTGGAAGTTCAAGCGGTACAACGTATGGGGATGGGTGATCCACCTGTATACTTTTATGGTGTTGTCCTGGATATGTTTTTGGCGCTGAAACGACTGAATCTTGAGTTGCAGCGGACCCATGTCGGTAAAGTTGTGGTCGCTCCATCATTTGAAGGGGCAGTCCAATTCGGTGCTGGAGAACCGGTGATGGAGATTTAACTCGCAGAAACAGACCCTGCGTAAAAGATCGAAACATATGTGGTTTCTCCTTTGGATATCCAGTCTGTTGTATGAGCGAAGATCCTATGGTTGAATGCGAGTTCGGAATTATTGGGTTAGAAGTGATTACCAGAGTAGGTGTGCCTGCGGTCAGAAACGACCCATAATGCGGTACATTTGAATTGTGGGGCAGGTACTGGTTTGAAAGTGAGTTCAGGTGGCTGTGGCCGAGGTTGTGGCTGTTTTGATTTTGGCTTTGAATATTCAAACCTGAATTCGAAGCTATGGGAACCATCCCTATAGCCCTTTTCTCTTCAACGCTACTCCGATCATCCTCCACCGCACTTTCTTGTAAAGATTCACTATCCACATCACTTAAATCCTCGTTCAAGTCGAATTCGTACTTGTCCTGGTTGGCGAAGCAAAAGTCACCTATACTACTATTCCAATCGAACGCAACCGCACTTAAATCTTCAAGTGGTCTACCAACATCAGGGTCTGTGTCTTCCGCATCCAAGTTGTAAGTTGAAAATGCATTTGTTTTCGTGATTGCAAAGATTTTGCGGGCTTTAGCCGCATTATGTCCCCAAATGAAGTTTTGAAATGGTTTGTTGGACTGCGACTGTACAACTTCAATGGGTACATACTTCCTCGCAAGATTATGCACCGTCAATGTCATATCGTCGTTTAGATACAGGCAAGCAAAGTCATAATTGTACAACGCTTTATTTGGACAATAGGGCTCGTTTTCAAACTCAAATTCCATTGGCTCGTTATCATAATTTGGGTACGGTGACCACCGCACTTTCATAACTGGTCCGTAGGTATTAATCATGTATTCTGGAGTAAGTTTGTGCGATGCCATACTTCCGTAGTTACTCACGCACATTTTCTGATCACGACCACCGGTCAACACATATTCTCTCTCCGGATGTATATGGAGCGAAAGTGCGGGACCCGTGTGAACATTCCACTTGCGTTCTGGTTGATGTGCACCTCCCAGCACTCGCAAGTCATGTTTACAAAGAGCACCACTATCGTGAGCAGAAAGAACAGTGAGCTTATTATGAACACGAGCGTGTGGTGAAAACTGACACGATCTAATGGGATCCGAATGCGCACCAGCTGATTTTGTAAGTACGGGCTTTGTCGAGCCCACGCGGATATCCCACAACTTGATCGAACCGTCCTGCGATCCGGACAATAATTGTGTGGGTTCTCCTATGATAAAGTCAAGTGAGTTAATGCTTCTTTTATGATCAGAAAGTGTGTTGAGGAGCTTGGACCTTCCACTATCACTTACTTGATACAATGCTATAGTACCATTGGCTAGGCCACACGCTATTATGTTGTTATGACACTTGATAGTGTTGACATTGTTAAGTTTGGATGTTTGCACAGGATGTTGATCAAAAATGTTGATATCATGCAAGACTTTGGTCTGGTCGTTGGTCATTCCAAGGAGTCGGAGGCAATTTCGGCCACCGATGACCACATTGTTGTATTCATCGTCATCGTATGAGCTCGTATAACGTATAGGAAAACCAAGCTGTGATATGGTGGTGACTTCTCGATCAAAGTTATACAGAAAACGCCGTGTTTTCGGTTTTTGAGACAGCCCTGAAGATAGTGACGAGGTTGGAGAGCCGTATGAAGGGCTCTGACTGAGAACATTATACATATTGTACTTGGATGTCATTATCACTCAGGGAGCGAATTTTTATAAGAAAAGATAGAGAGGAAAGAGAAAAGACAGTAGACTTTTCGAACAAGATTTTGGAGAATTGTTAAACATGTACTATGTAGCTTAGCGTAGAATATATTGAATATTCAACCCACGGCGATATTTTAGTCAGGGTCGCACAATTGATTGTGTTTACTTTAATTTCGGTTTTGAGTTACGAAGTTAGTTTGAAAAGCCCGTTTTTGCAAACACAACTGTCGATAAGATTTGCTCACCTTTGTGTTTTCAAGAATTTTAGTTTAGAGGGGCTCTTTCGTGGCATGTTTTCAGTATTACTCCATTCTATGTGTGCACAACACTCAAATTGCACATATCCTGATGTTGATTTTCCTTTTTTTTTTTTGCCAATTATTGCAATTACACAGTACTCCCTCTCAACTTTTGCAACTCCAAAGAGTGTAATTCTGTATTCAACTTTAACTCGAATATGTTAACGTCCCTTTTGAAAGTAAGAACCCACCGTTCTCTCCACGCGATCTTCTTGCATCTGAATTTGTTTTTACATTTTAGTGTTGCATTTTGAAATCAATTGCATTTGATTGTCGTTTTCCAAACATAAACTTCTTTCGCATGCTCGGTGTTGCAATGCTCACAAAACTCCTCGGCTTCGTGAAAACAGTCGCAAAGGTGGGGATCTCCCTTGGACTTCTCGTTCTCCTCGGGCTTTATACCTACCAGAACAGCCTCATATACCCTGCGTCGCTCAATGACGGCCATGGCCACTGTGCCACGCCTGATGAGTACGATATGGATTACGAATTAGTACATTTGACCACCAAGGACAATGAAGTCCTTCAATGCTTCCTGTTAAAGCATGACCCATCATCTCCTGAGTACAAAAACAAGTCTGTTCTCATACTATCACCCAATGCCGGGAATATTGGGCACTCCTTGCCCATTGTGGCCATTTTCTACAAAACCTTTGGCTACAACGTTTTCATCTACTCATACAGGGGCTACGGAAAATCTACAGGCAAACCGTCAGAGGTTGGTCTCAAGATTGATGCAGAGCGTGTTGTGCGATACTTGACTTCTGAAGATGAACAGTTCAAACTGTCATCAATAGTATTGTACGGTCGTTCCCTTGGTGGAGCTGTCGGAATATACATATCAGCCATGATGCCTCACGCTGTGAGTGGGTTGATCCTTGAAAACACCTTCTTGTCTTTGAGAAAGACGGTTCCCCACATCTTCCCATTCCTTAAGTACTTCACAGGGTTTGTGCATCAGAAGTGGGACTCAGAAGCATTGGTGCCATTGATTCCTTCTAACATACCCGCGGCTATGTTTAGTGCGCGCAAAGATGAGATTGTGCCACCAGAGCACATGGACAAGATTTATGCGTTGATGAAGAGCACTGATAAGGTCTTCTACAGGTTCGAGAACTCAATGCATAATGACACTGTGATGCAGGCAACCTATTGGGATAAGATTGAAGCCTTCATTGAGGAGAAGGTTAGATAAAGATGCGAGACAGAGGCATATATAGTGAGGTGTACGCAGAAGAATAGTCCAAGATTGAGGCGCGCATGATATTGTATGTGAGCTAATTACCGGATAACTGAGTCATGCTTATAGAAACGTCATTTCCAATCGAATGTTTACGTTGGTGCCTTATTGAACATTTTTTTGAGATCATTTAAGCTGGCTTAACTACTGTTTAATATCATCAAACACAAAAGAACTCTACTTTTATTCAATTTTCAAAATTGACTTAATTGAGGTAATGATTTGTAAGAGGTCTGTTGATCTCCCATTACAAAATAAAGAGATTAAAACTTTTCCAAAATAGTACTCTACGGTATTTCAAGCTTCTTCTTGACAAATACAAGACTTCGGACTTTTCATAAACACCTTTTATTGATGAAGTGCTCAATAAACCTACTATTTCTCTATCGAACATCATCACGCAGAAAATATTTCTCAGATAGGCAATCACTCACACGGATCTATCAAAGAGGCGTTTTTTAATACCCAACATGCATATCGTCATGGAAAAGAAGTATACTTACCGAATTCGTGACCGAATATGGACTCAATCACCGCTGTCCCTTTTGCTCAATTTCTTCGTTTCCAATGTCCGGCTTGCTCTTTGTCTACCAAGTCCGACGTTCTGGAATTTTCGGGACTTTTAATAAACCATATGCTACATTCCCGTCCGTATGTGAGGGTATTTTATTACGTATATGAGGGTAATATAGTAATGGCTACACTTTTCAATTCTTATATCTCCTTCATCGTTTTCATGTTTCATATAGGACGTTAATTTATATGTGTACAAAACCAAGACCGCCTCTCAACGACTTCGATCAAACCTAGTAACCACTTTACAACACCAACTGGGTGTCGGACTTCTTCGAGGATGCGTCGTGTGGAATGAACTCAATCTTCTGGTCCTCTCTCAACTGCAACACCTTCTTCAATCTCTCACCAACAGGTCTCAACTTGGACTCATCGCAATCCTTAGTCCAAACACAGATTCTATAAGCCTTGTGCTTGATGTTCAACACAATACCGTTGACTTCATCCTCGTCATCCTGAATGGTTTCACCAATGACGGCCAACAAGCCTCTCAACCACAACTCATTGATGGAGCTGGAAGCCTCACGCTTGTTGACAAAAGAGTATTGCCATCTACCTCCCTTCGAGTTCTTTTCGTCTTCCCATTCAGGTCTAATGCCCTCCTTGAACAAGTGGTAGTCTGACTTCAATGGCAACTGGTTGGCCACTGGGATAGAGTTGTAAATTCCCCAGAACTCCTCCACTGAGGAGAAGGAGATGACTGGCTTCAATAAATCGTGCCAGTTCTCACTGCTATTAGTTTGAGGCTTTGTGTACCACAAAGTCCACTTCTCGTTCAACGGGTGCTTGGCCGTGAACTCTTCCTTGTCGTCGAAAACGGTCTTGGACTCCAAAGACAATTCCTCGGTTTGCTTGTTCAATTCTTCAGACATCTAAAGGTTAGTAAAAGTTCAGCTTCCTTATTTGACAGAGCGCATCGCACGATTAACTAGAAGTTCGTGGACTAGCCGTATATGATGTTATATCAACATACGTTTTATGTGTTGTTGTATTCAGACTGATCAGCGCTTGAACGACAAATTTTTACTGAGCGTTAAACCTGACGATGTTGGCAGGAAAAAAAAAGAGAAAAAATCACCAGCGTAATACTGAGTCTGATTAACTAAGAGTCTAGGTAAAAGTCAGTACAGGCCATACAATCACATACATTGAAACTTCGCATTAGAAAGGATGAACCGTAGAAATATATTGCGTATATTGCCGTTATATCATTGACTAGAATGATAACGGGTAGAAATGAACTAATTCACAAGTAAATAAAAACCGCAAATATTGATAAACAACCATATATCAAGTGACTGATTAACAGTTTCGTAAACGAACTGAAAGTTATACTGACTAAAAGTTATACTGGCCAGCAGAACCCAGTAGAAGATCACAGATCGACTTGTTCTGTTGACATCCTTATAGCAACATACCCGCTAAGACGAATAAAAACCCAGGAGCTAGTTTATTACTTTGACCACTCACTGTTGTATGTTCATATGATTTAACTCCCCCGACAGACCCTGATAAAGAACCAACTCCGACGGAGCCTGCGGGAACACTGGAGGCAGAATCAAAAGTTAGTGGGAAAGTTTGTGAGTAGGCACTCAGAGTCACAATGACGCTTCCAGCGGACGTGACGGTGACATAAACGTAGGTTGGCTTTGCAGACAGGGTTGTAGTATCGGCTGCATGAGCCAAAATAGTGAAGATAAAGGCACTTAAGACGTGGTACCAGTTCATAATCTAAAAGTATTTCTTTGTTGTTTAGAAAAAGAATATCTAGATAGGCTGTGCAACAGAGAGTGTGATTGAGAGTCATGTGAGGTAATAAAACCTGAAGTGATACAGAGGCAATCTACAGTTATTCTGAATTGTTATATTGGTGATTAAATCAAGATAAGTGAAGTTTTGTCATCATTCTATTGTCAGTAGATTGAACATAAGGTTAAGGCTCTCTATGAACACAGGTAAACATGTTCGCGTTCTACGTTATCTAATATATTTGAAAAAATCATAGCCTACAAGGATTTGTTACCTCTAATATCATGGAGGGATGATTACAACTCAACTATCAATATCAGAGCATAAGTACTTTTCGAGACCTCTTGTGTAATTGTGTATTATCCTCACTTCACACTCTTCACACCTTTTTTCGCGACATTTTCGATGAGCTCCATCGAAAATATTTATTTCACACTCCACCATGGCCAAGAAGTCTCTCTCTGAGGAGTTATCGACCCTCTCGATGCCCAAAACGGACTTTGACATCGAAGATGACGACCTTTGTGACAACGTTTTCGATCATAATGAGAGCGGTGAAGAACTGGACGATGACAATGACGACGCCCTCAGACAAGAGCACTACGTACCTCTGAACAAGTCCAAGTTGAGACAACAAAACCAAGAAGTAAATCTAGGATCCAAGTACAAAGGGACAGTCGCAAGCAGAGATCAAGTATTTGGACTGGAAGGAGAGTCTGAGGGTGAAGAAGAGTCAGAGGATGGGAAAGAGGAAGAAGATGGAGAAGAAGGATTAGAAGAAGAGGAACAATTCGATGCTTCAGAATCCGACTCTGGTGAATCTTTAAGAGAAAACTCAGACTCCGAAGAATCCGAATCAGAAAGCTCAAATGAGGATTCTACTGAACTTCAACACAACAGATCCAAGATAAAAGAGTTGATGAAAAAGGAAAGGTCGCATATAGTTAGCAGGCTTTCGCAGTCTGCAACTACAGATGCATTGAAGGGGTTTTCCATTCAACAGCACAACAAAGTCTTTGACAAGATCTTGGACGCACGCATGAAATTACAGAAAGCATTGACAAGCTCAAACTTGTTACCTCCTAATAACGATACTTTGGAAGCACAGAAATTGAGCAGCAAGAAAACAAGTAAATATCTCAACCAGGCCAAATCAGAGTGCTATGACTTGATGGATAAGATTTTAGCATTGAGATCAAAGTTGATGGAGGCAGACCAGATATCAACACAATCACAAGCACCAACGAAGAGATCCTTTAATGAGTATGCTCAAGCAGCTGGTTCAATGGATACTTCATTGAGTGCTTACAGGTCTGCAGTTTTAACCAAGTGGTCTGCAAAAATACAAAACTCTTCGGGATCTAGTGCTATCAATGCAGGCAAGTTCCGTGCCATCAACCAGTCGTTTGAACAGCAAGTGCAAAATAACTTGACTGATATGCCAAGGTTGATCAAAAGAACTAAGTTGAACAGAAGAAAAATTGCTCCCTTGGGCTACGAATACTATCGTAATCAAAATAAGCCAGAGGCCTCGGAAGAGGAAGAAGAAGAGGAAGAGAATCCAGACATACCTAAAGAGACTAAAGCTGGCGACGGGCTCGCGGAGTTAGATGAGATTTTCGATGATGAAGACTTCTATCGTGTTTTACTCAACGATTTAGTCGACAAGAAAATCCAAGCTGCAAACCCCACCAGTGGAATGACAATCACTTTAAGGAGCGCTCAACAGGCACAGAAGTTTAAGAAAAACGTTGATACTAAGGGATCAAAGGGCCGTAAGTTGAGGTACCACGTTCAGGAGCAAATAGCAAACTTCGAGGCTCCTAGATCTTCCTTAAAGTGGAATGATGATCAAATTGATGAATTCTTTGCTTCTTTGTTGGGTCAGAAAGTCAACATGAACGAGAGCGAGGAAGAAAGCGGCGACGAGGAGGACTTGCGTGTTGATGAAGGCTCGATTAAGTTGTTCGGGTAAGGCATCTTTGCAAGGTGAATAGATTATGCGATGAATAGATTTTGAGAGGAGGGCAGTAAATAGAAGAATGAAACGTAATTTGGCACATAACAGGCTAGATTTAATACAACCAAGGTATAACCACAGTACAAGGGAGGCCACTGACCATGATGATCTCCATTATCATAATGAGAGATACTGGATGACAGGTAACTTCCCATGCCCTCAATAGGACAAATCGAACATAAGGTTGTTGCACATACGGACCGCAAAGATGTGCAATACATATATAGTGCATACCATACACCCTGTACAATTCAACGTCTGAAAAGGCCTCAAAGAGGCCCCTCAGAAATACTACAGTTTAATATCCTTCGGTACAAACACTTTAAATCATTGGCATGAAAGGCGCACCTTCAAGCCAGCGTTTTATCACCATATTGTTATCTCCTTTTCTACCTTGTTAGTAAATTCCAAAGAAATCTTTCTTATACTGTCAGACAAAAATTGTAAGGTAGCTTGGTTTTTTCCACACCGACAGAAAGTCTCGAGCCAAATGCACTCAGAGTCATCATAGTATAAGTAAAAGTATCGATAAACATACAATTAAACATATCTTGTTGATAAAAAAAACTATTCGTTCTTTCATCTTTTTATACTTTTTTGACCAGATATTTTACCCGGACACTTCGTCCTAGGGTCGAATATATTCGGTTATATTGATACTTTACAATCTAGAGTTTACAGTAATTGGGATATGGCTGACAACAAATATAAGTATCGAATGGAGATACAGCAGATGATGTTTGTCCTGGGAGAGTCCAATGACCCTCCCATTGAGACGACTTCACTCATTGAAGACATTGTTCGCGGACAAGTCATCGAGATTTTGGTACAAGCTACTAAAACCGCCGGTACTAGAGGAACAAAGTCGATAGCCCCAGAAGATGTTATATTTTTGATTAGGAATGACAAGGCCAAGGTGAACCGGTTGAGAACATATCTTTCATGGAAAGATGTGCGTAAGAACGCAAAAGATCAGGAAAGTGGGGGGACAGAATCATTGATTGAAAATGATGGTGCCGCAGGCGGCATAGGAGGAGCTACAACATCGGGAGCACAGAATACAGACTCGTCTAAGATGTTGCTGAGATTCAAGAAATCGAAAATTAGATTGCCTTGGGAACTTCAGTTCATGTTTAGTGAGCAGCATTTAGAAACTGCTGAGGAATCAGAGCAAGTGGATGATGAAGAAAAAGCAGCCACCATTGCGTCCTTGAAGAGGTTGAAGATGGCAGACGATCGTACAAAGAATATGACCAGGGAAGAATATGTTCACTGGTCGGAATGTAGACAAGCATCATTCACATTCAGAAAGGCCAAGCGTTTCAAAGAATGGGCACAAATATCGCAGTTGTGCGATTCGCGACCAAATGACGACGTAATCGACATCCTAGGGTTTCTCACTTTCGAAATAGTATGCTCACTCACCGAAGAAGCCATGGCCATCAAAAATTCTGAAGAAAGAATGATTCAAATTAAAACTGAGAAGGAAAAGAGCCAAAACCAACCCAAACAACAAAAGAGAAAATACTTGTTTGACAAACCGGACGAATTGGCAAATCCTATCATGCCGTACCACATTGAAGAAGCTTGGAGAAGATTACAGTCATTGGACTTCAAGCACAGCGCGTTGAGGTCTTTTGGAGGTGGAAGAATAAAGACAAGAACGAGGTTGATTTGAGATGGTTGAACTAGAAGATGTAAAACGGAATTGGTAAATAAAAAAGTAATAGACAGCTTGAGCGTTTTGTTCAAACTCATTAATATGACTCGTTCATAGACATCATAACTGCTGTGAAGGTCCCCACATGTTTACACAAGATACTTGTCAGCTCAAAATGCGATTTTCGTCTATTCGAAATAGCGTTCCTCAACACTAAGATTCTATATAATGATGTCACAGACCATTTTCTAATATATATGGTCATGAAGATCGATGCAAATGGTTTCCTCCAATTCCACTCTTCTTTGGAAATCTCTGTAAGCTAGGAATGCTTTTATGCTGCCGTTCTGTTGATTCAATTCGAAATCATCTATGCTTTTTTGGAACCGTGACCACTCTCTGGCCGCAGCCATGATATCCAACTTGAAAGGAACAGGACTCGTGTGTATCAAACATGAGCCATCTGGGATTCCTGTCGAATCTGTATAATCAAATGAGTCAGTTACCCCTGTTAGTTGCGACCTCGTACTTCTCCTTGTAGGGAGATCCTGGAGGTATTTGGGCTTCGGTCTTTTCCTCGAGCCCACAAATTCAAGGGTAATGTCTTTGAGTTCGTTCAACGAATAAAGTATAGGCGGGAATTTCTTTTCACCACTATATCTATCCTCCAAGTATTCTCCAATATTCATCTCAAATGGCAAGGGTCTTTGCTTTAAGTGCGTGGAAGGATCGATGTAGTAAATATCTATGAGTTCGTTTTCTTGACAGTGATGCCTCAACTGAGATACCGTATTTGTTTCAAGAACATCAGCTATCGAAAGTGTTTCAAGTTCACTGGCAACACTATTGAGATCACAAGTATTCCCACGTAAGTTCTCACGTGCATCTTTACTAACCTTGACAAGTTCATTAAACGATCCCCTACCAGTGCATAAACTCTGAAGTTCAATTAACCGCTTGCGTAATGCATTTCCTTGCTGTTCTTTTAAAATTTCTGACGATATATCGAACCCTTGGCTCAAAGCACAAACCCAAACGTAGTCTTCGATAAGATTTTCCTGAACTGGAGCTTCATCGAGGCAAATCAAATCGCAGTGATTTAGCAAGCTCTTTGGAATATTGCTGGTGTCTTCACATGTTAATACAATAGGTCTTCTAGTGATGTTGACAACATCTTGAATCACTGTCCAAAACGTCTTGTCTTGCTCAAATAGGACGTCTGTATCTTCAATCAACACCAAACCTTTTTGAAATGTCTTACTTTCGTGCTGTTTGTGTACGAGTTGCGTCGTGCAGAATTCTTTCAAGCTTCCGAAAAGTTCTTTGCGACCCCGATTGACACCAGTATTAATCTCGTGAATATAACCATTGAGCTGGTTCATGATTGCATAAATGGCAGAGGATTTACAGCTCCCAGAAGTTCCCTTCAACACAAGAAGCGGAAAGTGAACCTCAGTGCTTTCATAATCGTCATAAAGCGAATCATCTATGATAAATCCATTCATGGAGGAAAGTGCAGCCAAATGCTGCTGAATTCTCTTCTTTTCCTTCAACAAAACATTACGAGGCTTCTGTAAAGACTGAGACTTGAGCTTTTCAAAGGAATTCTCAACCCATTCACTCAAACGGGTCTTGTTGGTGTTATGCAATAAAACTTGGTCAATGTGTTCAGGCGCAAACAATTGAGTCCACAAGAGGTTTTCAGAAGATTTTTCAGTTAGTAAAAAACGGTCAACGATTGACTTGATCTCAGGGCGTGATTTATAAGTTGGAATTCTCTTTTCAAGTGCTTCCAACTTCTCAAGAGAGCTCTTTGAATACATATAAGTAGCTTCCTGTTCGGATAAGCACGGGGAGTTAAGTTCAACTTGATACCCTTGTACAAGCACTTTATTGATTAGGCCGGTGTCCTGCACTTCTCCACTTTCTTCGGCAGTGGTCTTCGTTTTTCTCTTGGTAAGACCCAAAGTTCTGTGTATCCTAATATCATCTCCATAGACATGAAATTCGTCTTTCTTCAATGCCATCGGTTGAAGTTCCTTTAACTTTTGAAGAGGGGTTAACTTCACCGCGGACTTCGCTGAGCTCGACATCATCATTGCAAAGACGGATGCCTTAGGGTCAGATCTTATCAGTGGACCAGCCCCTGTACCTTCAGTTCCCCTAGTGAAAAGTGGACTCTCAGAATGGCGGACCTTTCTTAGTGCTGCAGCTGGAAGTCGGAGGGTCACCATCATGGACTTAGGTCGTAAAACATGAGGAGGTACGCGAAGCATAACCATGAGACTTTTTCGTGTATTCTTGATTTCTTTGGTTTTACTAGACTGCAAGAGACTCTTAGCACTTACTAACCCTGTCTTTACAGAAGTCTTCTTTTCTTGAGGTCCCATTCTCAAGAAATCCTTCACAGAAGTGGCCTTCGCTTCTTTGAAAATGCATGATTCAAGATCCCCTTCTTCAGCATCAGAAACTGGTATAATTTCAACTTCATGGGAAATACCAGAGACGCCATTCTTAGGCTTTTTATCTTCGTTGAACTTTGCAAATATGTCTTTTGCTTGGACAGGCACTAGATTTTTATGAAACTTCCGCTCTAATTCGATCACTTTATGCTCTAATTGCAACTCGCGTTTTGGATAGGTAGTATAAAGGCCATCGAGGCGTCCGCGAACCAGCTCGGGCAGTTTTGGCTTCTTAGATCTTGAGGTAGTTTGATCTTTACCATCGTCGTTATTGCGCTTCTTTTTCTTAACATGTTTACCAGAGAGTATAGACAGCCAGTCCATTTTTTTACCCACCCCTGTGGACTCCAAGGAGTCGCATTTCAGCTCGCTTTGGGTGAGGAATGCAGGTGATGAACTATAAGAATTCTCACGATGTAGACTTTCTTTCTGGTCGACCGAATACGGGGGTTCTGCAGTCTCTTTAGTAGTTTTTAAAGAGAAATCATCAGAGTTGATCGCAGACCCTATCAAAATTGGATCGATTACCTGTGTATCCAGGTCCAGATTTTGCAACGGGAAATCTGAATTTTCAGAGCCTGAGCGTTGAAAGGCATATTTTGACTCACTTGGTTCAAAGTTGCGCATCGCATGTAATAAAGGGTTATATCCCCGTTGGTCTTTGTCAGTTCCTGAAAGAAACATTTCCTCTATGGTTTCTGTACATTCAGGGCCATGGACTGGAATGATTTGGTTGGAAATTGGCGTAGAGTGGTGTGATTCTTGTAATTGAGTCGATGGGCGTGGTTGTGATTCTATGTTAGGAATTGGGGTTTTATCGTATGTGGGTAATACTTCGTTCACAGAATCATCATCTTCTTGCTTTGAGTTACCCTTTCCCCAATTCAAAATGCTCATTTGTTTCTTTGTCTTTTTGCGAGGTAGTTGCAGCAGTTCTTGTGTAGTCATAGATAAGGTTCCTAATTCAATGGACTGTCGCAGCTCATATGTCTTCTCTTCTAATTCTTTAATTTCAACCTTTGGGTCACCTAGTTTTTGTAATTGCGCGAGCCTGTTGTCATGTCTCATATGCTCTTGCTTTTGAACCTCTTCCTGCTCAAGTTGTCCCTCGTCCACGTCTGTTACTTCTGAATCCTCGAAAGAAAACATTCCCAAAGCACTGGAGAATATATGGTTCACTTCTGAGAGGCCTGAGGATAGGTTGCGCTGTGCCATTACTCAGACAGAAAAGAATCGCGTCGTGAGAAAACGCGTAACGGAGTTTGTGATTTGGAATTTTTGTGTAGTCATCATGGCAGGTTTTCAGCTAAAGTTGAATAGAAAACAGGACAAGGTTACCAAACCAAAGCTAAAACCAGCATTTGGAGGGGAGGAGCGCTCTAAGAGCGATGGAAAGATAACTATCGACGGATTTTCAGCAAAAAAAGGTGGCGCTCTTGCTGGCAAGGTGGCCATCAATGTGAAACCAAAGGCAGCTCCTTTAGTGATAGTACCCAAGAAATTGAAGAGCGAGATGATTTGGGATCAAAGTGACGAGAAAGAAGTTCCAGAGACAAACTTGAAGTATGGGCTATCGATGTCGACCAATAACACAAAAGAGCAAAACTCAAATATTCAACCAAGTCACTCCAATGTGCACCATACCTCGGACACAGATGTAAAACTACTCAATGCTGGTGCAACTGACGACGAGACCCAGGATTACGAGAGCGTTCCAGTAGAGCTGTTTGGTGCTGCAATGTTGCGAGGTATGGGCTGGAAGCCAAGCTCTTCCCCCAAGGTTGAAGAGATGACCTTAAGTGGTAGGCAAAAAGGGATGGTGCTTGGAATAGGCGCAAAAGCTATAGAGGCAGAATTATTGCAAGAATTAAACGGGAAGAACAAGTTTGAAGCACCTTTGATGAGGAGAGAAAGGTCAAAAGATGAATCAAATATTAATACGAGTTAAGATGCTGGAAGGAGAATGCGCACACCGAACGGTACAATTTTAGTTTGAAAGTTTGAGTATAACGGTGGTGCTTTATAGAATAATGTGAACTCGTTAGTAATTACTCATAGAGCTTTGAGCACCAAACATTTTACTATATCTACTTCTTTTCGTAATGCAAATAAATATGTCATAACTAGCTAGTTTTTTAAACTGCTACCGTTAGTACTGTCCCTCCCTTCAACTCCATTCTTCTGTCAGATCTTTATACAATAACACCCAAACCTAATAATAACAACTGACTTGCTATCGAATGCGACCACAGATTGGCTTTCTCATGCATAATCTGCTCCTCGCTCAGCCGGGCCATCTTCATCAACTCCTCATAAATGTCGCTCATAATCGAATCGACAATCTTCGTTTCACTCAAATTGGTGATGTTGTACAACTCACTTAGCTTCTCAATCACAGTCGTTCTTATCACGAGTGGATGAGCATATGCAAAGTTAGGAGTAACTCCACTGTCCTCCGTATTTGCATCAGCGTAATTGTTCACAAACGCAATCAACGACCGTAAACTTTGCAACGAGAGGAAAGGCGCACCGGTAGATGATGCCTCGGGTAAATGTTTTGGAAGACTGGCCCGCAAATCACTAAATTTTACCCGCACATTGACCAAAACATACTTTGAGAGCAGATCTTGGCTCTCATCCTTCTTGAATGTGTGATATATCGCTGCAAGTGCACCCTGTAGCAAATTGTCGGGGTCTTCGCGAGTCTGCACATTAGACACGTGCTGCAGCACTTCTTTCGTATCACTGGTAGCCGTAACCAACAGCCCCATTAATTCGGAAACTACGTTGCCGATGCGCTTATACTCAACCACAAAACGCTCTGCATCCTCGTTTAAACTTGGTAACGTGATGTCTGCAACAATCTCAGCCTTGCCATTCACTACCCAGTTCAACTTTGACCGAGGGTTCGACAGTGCGATTGCACCTAAGTTGATGCCATTCATTTTGAACCGGATCACTTTGTCTCCATCAACATTGGCCAGGTCCTGACGCTTATGAATGGTAAACATCGAGTCATTGATGGCTCCGCTGACATTGTTAGCGTCGAAAAAGTCAATTAACAACCTGTTGCTCCGTAATTGAGGAAGTTCACAGCCAAAAATACTAACCTTTAAAGGAGGGTTGGTTTTGGACTCATCACTGTAAATCTCAAAAAAGGAATCACGGATACGGAAGTGTTCCAAATGGTAGCTTGCATGTGCCTCCTCAACTTTCTCGTAGGGCAGGTCATAGTGGTAATGGTCGTAGTATTGGTGATGGTAGTGGTCGTGATAACTGTTGCGTATCTCTAGTGTTTTGTGACGAGGGCTGGTTTGTATGCTATTTTCAACTTGTTCTTCGTTATATTTATCATTCTCCCTCTTGCAAACTACTCCGTGCATCCCAAAGACGTCAACATCGTAGATCAAACCGTTCCCCTCGTACCATTTGTTGAAAGACAAAGTTATGTCGATTGCCTCTATGTTTGCTGTGAATCCAAAGTTGCTACCGTCTCTAGAGCTTACCTTCACATTTTTGAAGCGCAACTTCCCATCTATGAGCTCGGGTAAAAGTGAACCCTTCTGAAATTCAAGTTTGAAACCGAGACCATTAGACAAGACCGAGCTTGTGAAAGATGCCAAGATGCTGCTGTCAGAACTTCCACGAGCTTTCTCCCAAATACTATCGATGTAATGAAGGAAGTACATAAAGCCGAGGCCGAAGGTGGTTGTCCCGAGGATTATCCATAAAATGTTCCCCATCACCACTGATGAGATGAATGCCAGCAAAACCTCAAGCGATGTAACATTAGGCGTACCTCTGTGGAGTGGCCACTTGATATGGACCATGAGCCGAGAAAACGCGTTATTGGCCTGTGAGAGAAGTGTTTCTTTCGATGTTGTAGAATATGAGCGGCGATGAAGTGTAACTTGCTCAACATATTTGGAAGTCATGTGCAAGTCCCGCACGAATAAAGGCTTCATATTTTTGTTCGTCTCCCTGTAGCCGAATCCCATATTCTGAATACCGCGACCGTTGGAGTTCACAACGCGTTTCTGGTAGTAATTGTCACACCTTATTGAATTTATCATAGTGCTCTTGTATCTTAGTGTATCCACCATAGTGTCCTTGAATTTCAGTGAAATTTTCAGCCATTCCGATCCATTCCACCTCGTCATTCCCATAGGGCCCTTTGTTAAGATGTGGAAGTATCGGGAAGACTTCAGCTGTGTGGAACCTGGGCTAGAGTTAATCAGTAGCCGTCGAGCTCCATTCTGCAAATTTCCAGCCAGACATAAAGTATGAATATGTCTGCAACCATTTCGGGAGTACGCGCCATGACCAGCCATTTTGTGAGACACCCCAACAGTTTCCTTTCGAGTCATCGTTATTGCTTTTATATATGCAAAACCACTGGGGATGCGTATGGAAGAACAGCCTCGAAGGCTTTCTATACGGCTTTTGCCAACATTCTTCAAGGCGAACCTTGATATCATCTTGGTGGTAATATGGAGAAATTAATTTTTTTTATTGCTTCCTTTGGTCAGGCAACTTGCTCTACAGCCTATAGTAGTGCCCAAAATTGACCAGTGAAGAAATTGTACATATTTGACGTCAGCTATCCCCAGATACACGAACACGTCGCCTTTCCTCATCTACCTTTGTAGTTTGCAATCCAGGTCTCTAAGTAGAGTTTGCACGTGACCTCATCTTGAAAAAAAAGTCGATGAGGCCTTTTTGATAAAGATTACGACTATAATGGGTGCCCCTACAGCTGTAAAGACTACGAAAACGGTGCAACCCGTGGTTGAGGATGATGAAGAGGACATGATGGTGGACCTCCGTAATGTTCCACAGACAGAAGAAGCCGCTCCACAGCCCACTCTTGAGACAGAAACTCCTATAGATACCGATGAGCCAAGTGGAGTTGTTTTAGATGAGAGTGGAAAACCCAAATTTGCCGCAGCAGCTAAGTCAGGCATGAGGGTTAAGCTTGAGAGTAGAAAGGTCCCGGTACCACCCCACAGAATGGCCCCTTTGCGTGCTGCTTGGGTTAAGATCTATCCTCCTTTGGTGGAGCACCTCAAATTACATGTGCGGATGAACTTGAAGACCAAAACAGTGGAAATGAAGACCAACAAGAATACCACAGATGTGGGTGCTTTGCAAAAGGGTGCGGACTTCGTCAAGGCCTTTACTTTGGGTTTTGACGTTGATGATGCCATTGCTTTGTTGCGTTTGGACGATTTGTACATCGAGACTTTTGAGATCAAGGATGTGAAGACATTGCAAGGTGACCATTTGTCGAGAGCGATTGGTAGAATTGCTGGTAAGGATGGTAAAACAAAGTTTGCGATTGAGAATGCAACAAGGACAAGAATAGTGTTGGCTGACCTGAAGATCCATATCTTGGGAGGTTTCACGCATATAAGAATGGCTCGAGAGGCTGTTGTGTCGTTGATTTTGGGTAGTCCTCCGGGTAAGGTTTATGGTAACTTGCGTACAGTCGCGTCGCGCATGAAAGAGCGTTATTAGCATGACAGAAGGAATAAATGTAATAAAACAGTTGCAATCATACTAGGTCAATACCTAAAGGGTTCAAGTATTTGTCTTGTGGCTAACATAAGTTACGGAATGAATATGCGAGGGAAAATTGCAAGACGGAAGAAGAATCCAATAGCACTAACTAGCTGGGAATTCGGACCCCTATTGCAAGAAAATAAGACGAGGTATTATGGACTCTTAAAAGGTGAAAAATGAATATTAACATGTATCAATCATTGTCCGCTACCCTATATTTTTCATTCGATTTACATCCCGTCTTTCTGATTACCCTCTCTTTTAACTACAAAATCACCTGATGCACCTCTACCCTTTGTTTATTCACCCCCTCAACAGTTTTCTCTAAGTATACCTTTAAACTTTCACTTTACCCTTTAGTGAACCAGAAATTCCTCATGGCAAATCATTTGCCATCACGTAGATCTGTTCCAATCACTCACAGCGTTTTGTGCAATCTAGTATCCTTCCACCAGCCTTTATTTTTGAATGCTTCTTCTTTCAACTTATCCCTCAATTATTTACGCCAAC
This sequence comes from Kodamaea nitidulidarum, assembly GCA_030674215.1. NCBI lineage: Eukaryota > Fungi > Ascomycota > Pichiomycetes > Serinales > Debaryomycetaceae > Kodamaea > Kodamaea nitidulidarum. The sequence continues at coordinate 155,538 of JAJLWI010000013.1, read as the reverse complement.
AAGTCACTCTCCAAGTCGTCTTTTTCCACACCCTCAAGCTTCGAAGGAAGTAAGTCCTCTAGCACCAATTCTAAGCGCATTGCATAGGCATCTTCACCATCCTGATAGTAACTCTTTTCAATACTTGTGACAGCAAATTGCAATGAATCACGATACAAATGCAAGGCTGCTCTATTGGACTTTCTCACATGCAAGGAAACATACTGAGCACCGAAGGACTCTCCCATAGAGTACAAAGATTGTCTCATCAATTTCTCAGCCAAGCCCATTCTACGATATGACCGCATAACTGACAAGGATGTAATGTGTCCATGTGGTGTCTTATCTTCTGCATTTGCATCATCTTCCATCTTACCCAACACATATCCAACAATTTTCTCTCCGCGCTTTATGTAAGAGGAGTCGCCTTTAGGGTCCAAAGCAATTGGTAACCCTTCACTATCGTCCTCACTTGTGATATCGTCGTAAGTGGTAGCTACAAAAGACGCCTGTGGCCACGACAAAATGTGATACATGTAGTACTTCAACTGATAGTTCTCAGGGAGGTTGTGCAAGTTGGCGTTTTGCATCGCCTGCACATCTTCGATAGTGGCTTGTCTAATGGTGATACCCATCTTTAGTGTAAAGTGAAAGTTCCGTTGAAAAATAACGAAAAGGATTTTTTGTATATGGGGGACGTAACATAAAGGTTTTAACTCGCTATTGATTGCTTCGATGAGTTACTTGAGTTCACTGTGGTTACATAGAGTTTATGGCATATATTCTAGAATAGAATTCACAAGTTCATGTCTTAATGTCTGGTACATTCAGCTAAACAACATAAAGAATATAATCGATAAAGGTAAAAAGCGGGTACGCAATAAGATCCAGCTTTTGAATTCAATAAATTTGTCTATGAGGCGACATATTTAGGTGCTAAACGTGTATTACAATTCACCATATCCTATGGTCTTTAAAGATATCCTCTTTCTGCTTTAATTTCTTTACATGATTCTCGTTCCCTATCAACCATTTCTTTCCCGGCTCAGTATGCTTCTTTTCATATACATGACATACTTTCTTTGCCTAATACCTTAGGTTTTGGCGCACTTCAACCTTTGGGTCGAACTTGATAAGAAAAACAGTTCTCAACGGTTGTCCTTCCAAAGGAACAGAATGCGCTGTAACTGTAGCATAGAAACCCGCAGAATCTAATGCTCCCTCCACAATACCCGCAACAAATGCTGCACAGTTTAAGTTTCCATAATCTTTCGGTATGCTAATGAACTTCGATACTAATGGCATATTGTCAGTAATCATGTATTCATCTGCGATTTCTTGAGACCTCTCTAGCTCGTTCGCGGATTTTCCAAAAATGGCCTTCCAGAAGCTCCCGTGGATAAACTGCAACATTTCAATCGTCTTAGTTTCTCGCTTTCCAGTTTTGAATCCTTCGCGTAGTTTGATCAATTCTAAGTATCTCTGTCCAATTTCGTACCCCAACCCGTTTAAGCGCACCTCAAGGTCTTGTATGCCTTTGGAATTGCGGTGTGACCAGCTCACAATCTCGCAAAAGAGAAATGATAGTGCTGATAAGTTGATTTCATTGGCCTTCTTGCTGTTGATATTTTTATCATAGATAGAGTTTCCTGATGTTGGGGTGAGGCTTATAGTCTTCTTGTGTAGTAATATATTCGATCCTTCCAGTGTAATCTGATTTGATAACAGACCAACAGACGGATTGTACCCGAAACCGGCCTTGGAGGTATCCGATATGGTGAGTTTTGAAAGTGATGACACTGATGGTAGTATTATATCTGGGTGATCCATCCTGTGATTGTAGATTGAATTTTATGAGCGAAAAGTGAAATCGTAAAAAAAAGGAAAAGACAATCACAATTACACTGGGGGAATTCAGAGATATCTTCGTGATCGCTTTATATCCTACTTTGCAGTGTCCCACAATCTAGAAAGTGACTTTATTTGTGTGATGTCCACGTCAATCAAAGGTAAGTCAATTGTATCCCAAAATTCTCACTAACATTTAGCTGCCAAAAAGGCTGCAAAAAAAGATGCCAGCCTGAAGTTGAGAGAGATCTTTACTGATGACAGCCTGGTCAAGAGACTGAGAGGCAAAGAGAAAGTTCAGCGAGTGGTTAAAGGAACGGGTAAAATTCATAATGACAAAGAAGATCACCCTATAGACGGTAAGAAGCGGATTCAATCACAATCTAGAATAGTCGAGAGTAGTAAACAAACAAAGGTGGCGACCAGGCAAGCTCACGATAACAATATATCAAAACCTGAAACTATTCGTCCTAGTTACAAAAAGCATTCCAGAAAGGGTATGCATATGGCCCGGGATCCTTTGATGAAAGGTAACACCCCGTTGACTCCTAGTTCAAATGCACCAAACTTTTCTTTTCAGGCAACATCGACTCCTACTAATCATAAACCTCTTTTGGTGTCATTGAGAGTAGATCTGGTACAGCAGTTGATTCAAGAAAAGAAATGTGTTAACCCATGCGAAGGTAAAGTATCGATACCAAATCAGATGTTCCTACAAAAGGCTACTGGAATGAATAATCCTTCTGACAACACGGGGACAATACCTTCAAAGTCTATGAATGGTGATGGGTCCATCATTGATAAAAATGCTGAAGATATCTCTTCGGCAGAAGTCATACGTGAGAAGTCTGAAAAGGTAGACAAAAGACACGAGCCTCAAACTAATGTTAGCATGAAACAGAAACAAGCGAATAGCCGCAAAGCAAGGAAGGTTGATGTCGGCGCTAATGTAAGCCAGAAGGTAACTTTGAATGAGAAAACTATTGACAGTAAAAAAGTGAAGCAAAGTGTTCTGAAGCTTGAGACGAAAACATCCGCTTTATCCCAAGCTGATGGTAGACAGAAAACCTCAGATGCTGAAATTAACGACCAAATCCTTGCACTTGAGGCTCCCGAGTCTAACTGCTTTACAAAAAAATCTAATCAAGCATGGGTTTCTGAAGAAAGCAGAGTGGTTGTTACAATGAAAATGTTAGAACGTTCAGTTCAAATCAATGCTTATTCTTCTCCACCCATGTCACCAGCTTTTGACTATAATGTCGATGATGATCAGATTGCTTCCGTACAACTTAGCGAAGGCTTAGAAACCCAAAAAAATGTGCAAACCTTGCAACATAGTGAGCCGAGAAATCTCACCCTTAAGAAACAGCACATTGCGCCAAAGACTAATATTAAACGCAAGAAAAGCTCATCTACTGATATTGAAAAAGTCAAAACTCGTTCAAAGCTAAGTGATCTCAATAAAGTTGTAAGCGGGCAAAAAATTCCAGCCGTGCCATCACAAGTTTCTAGAAAGCCTCGTGCCCCGCATCCTCTTGCTACTCAAAGTACTAAATCTCGGAAAACCTCTAAAAGAACCACAATTTCGCTGGCTTCCCGTCAAAAATCGAGGAAACACCATTGTCCCTCAGGCAGACCAGTCCAAGCGAACGGGTCTCCCGGCATCTCTGCACAGCCATATAATATGGATATTGATCCAATTAACTTGTTGGGTGCACCAAAGTTCCTATTAATTCGACGCAAACTCTAATGTGACCCCATACAATACCGGTCTTAAATATTGAACTAGTCAAAACTTCGATCCTCACTAGACCAATCTATAAACTCTACAAAACCACAAAATAGCATCGCTACCCCGATACTGACTCATTCAACACCCCAAATTACATGAAGTCATCGTCATCAAGATCATAGTTGTCGTCCATGTCATCGAAAGCATCCTTCTTGAACCCACCAACATTTGGTCTAGCAGCAGGCTTAGCCTTCTTCTTACCGGCACCACCGGAAGCTGTTCCACCGGTCTTCTTCAATCTAGCTTGTCTCTCCAATCTCTCCTTGTCTTTGAGTACGACATTCAAGGTCGAAATGACCTTTCTAACGTTCTCGACCGACAAAGGCTGAACAAGGTCTCTAATCAAATCAACAGCTAAAGAAGATGAGTAGTTCATCAAAGAGTCCTCGGATAAAGCAACCAAAGAAGTACCGACAGCCTTTCTTAATTTCTCAAATTCCTGCTTGTTTGTTGGTTGGAACAAGGGGTGGTCCTCAAGAGGAGTGTCCTTCGTCAAAACTGGACCTCTGGCGGCAACAGCAGCAGCAGCCTTTGCTATTCTCTCCCTTGGGTGTGCATTGATGTCAAAGTCGTCGTCACCAGCGACACCCAAGCCTCCAAATAAGTCTGCTGCATTGTTCAAGTCAGACGATAACTCTGCTTGCTTCAACAACTCCTTTCTGGTGGCTTCATCCAACTCATCCAAGGGGTCTGGTCCGGCGTTTTTCTTGCCCAACTTCTTAGCCTTGGCCTCCTCCTGCTTTCTCTTCAATTCTTCCCTTTCCTTCTTCTTGAGGTCTTCAGCTTCTTTCTTCTTTCTGGCGACTTCTTCTTCATCTATTTCCCATGATTCCAACACATCGTCTTCTTCTTCTTCTTCCCATGCAGCAGAGGCAGCCGCCTTTGGAGCGGTAGCAGGAATGTCAAAATCTTCGTCGTCCCAAGACATGTTCTATGATACGGGGTTCAAATTTTTCTCGAAGAGTTGAAAAAAGAACGAGATCGGAGAAAAGACTCGCTGTAATTTGAAGTTTAATTAGAACATATGTAACCGAAGAATGAGGAGTGATAGCAACTTGAAAGCATGTATCTTTTGAGGCACAATACACAGTCTTGATTGCCCTCATTATAGAGAAGGTTTATAGACGAACAAATAATCACAAGAGTATAATTCGAAATCTGGGTTTCCCACACTACGGATAATATCACCACCAGTCCAATATTTTGATATGATCTCATACTTCAGCCATCATGTAGAAGTGAATTCATCTAAGACCCTGACTAGGTGATTTGCTCCAAATCCAATAATAATTTTTGAAAGCTTTCGAATAGTTACCAAAAGCTATTATCGAATGTCTTTCGACTCGTTTAACCACACCGGGATTGAATTCCACGAAAACTTATACTTGCATGATAGTGAACTTGGGGGTAAAGGGTTGTTTTTGAAGAACCCGGGAAAACTCAATGAAGATCTCACTGTGCTCCGTATTCCAAAAACTGAAGTTTTTGATTATACCACTTTACTAGCACTACTTGAAGAATTGAAGGCGAGAGATAGAGGATATTCTAAAGAGAATGTGAATGAAAACTTGGACTTGGTTGCAAGTAAGGATTCAGAAAGTGAAGCTAAAAAGTCAAAGGAAGACAATATAGCAGTAAAAGAGCACCACCCTGCGGATCCTGACCATATAACGGCCAAGGAGTCTGAACTCATCGTTAAGATGTTAACAGTTTGCCAACCTACTAATGAAACTCAGATTTTAACATGTTACTTTGCCGCATTTATCATTTTGAAGAACATCTTTGAGGTTTCACAAGGAAAAGAACGCGAATACTACTTAGCTTCTCCGTTGCGCAAAGTCGACAACTACCTCGAGGTCTTAACCAAAACTTACGTATGCGATTTTCCCAACTTAACTACTCATCATGACCATTTTATCCAAAAGCTAATTAATGTGGCACAAGTGCATAAGGATGAATATACTGAATTGATCTCTCTTTTGACAAAAGAGTGTCTGTTCGAAATCGCCAAGTTTCTTTCATTTGATGAGTACTATCAGGTAGTACAGGTGGTCAAGTCGCGGACTTTGGAGATTCCACACTCATTAGACGACGATAAGGATGATTTCGAGGTTAACATCACCTTGGTCCCTGTGCTTGACTTTGCAAACCATGATTTCGAAAACAACTCATACTTTGATGTTGATAGAAAAACAGGTGATATCCTCCTCAAATTAGACGCAGATCGAGCCCCGAATATTCCTTCTTTCGAACTCACTATTAGCTACTCACCAGTACCCAACTTCCAATATTTTGTCGAGAACTACGGGTTTATTCCACAGAACGGAGAGTTTTTTGAGATGAAGTTTGATTTCTCACTGCTTGTACCAGATTTCGATTATTTGCGTAAATGGTTGGGTATCCTCCCAATGGCACACATTATCAGTCGCGAAGGAAGGGCCTACGTGGATCTCTGGGAAAACAATCTTCCACTACTTTTTGCTAATGTCAAGTATAACCCAGACTGGGCACAGATTGTGGAGAAAAATGCGGAAAATGCTGAGGACATCATTCCCATGATAGCATATCAGGAGGAGGCCGACAACATCGATGTCATTGTAGGTGTCCCTAACGAAATTGGTTTAGTACATGAAGAAGAGTTGTCAATAACAGATGACTTAAAGGCTTTAGCTATTACTAAGATTATGCAACTGATTAATAATCAAGATATGCGGCCAGATACAATTACAAACGGATTTGATCGTTTGACAAATGACTACCTTGTTGTACGCAATCGTATCTTAAAGTTACTAATATCTGCTTATGATAGCGAAAATCCGCTAAAGCTGATTTATTCAGAAAAGAGTGACTTGATGCAATATGCATCCAAGCCGAGATGCTTGGATTTGAATTAGAAATTAGAGGTCTAGAAATGAAATTTATAATGTAAGCAGATTAGTTTTACACGTGATTCAAATCAGGATGTTTTTTCTTCCACGAGATTCCAACGCGGAAGTATATAAGAAGAAAATCTAGCCCTCGTTTTTCGCCCATCAATTTAATAGGATACAAAATGGTTGCCACTGTCGCTAACGTTCAGGAATTCAAGGAGGTTTTGAAGCACGACGGTTTGGTCGTTGTTGACTTTTTCGCCACCTGGTGTGGTCCATGCAAGATGATTGCTCCATTGATTGAGAAGTTCTCTCAGCAGTACCCACAGGCTAAATTCGTCAAGGTTGACACCGACGAGGTTCCAGACCTTTCCCAGGAGTACGAAATCACTGCTATGCCAACCATCATTTTCTTGAAGGGTGGTAAGGTTGTCGAGAGAGTCACTGGTGCCAACCCTGCCGGCATCAAGGCTGCTCTTTCTGCACACCTTTAATAGGGTTAATTATGTCTAACTAATAATTTGATAATACGGAAAACTGGAGAGTAAGAATTGTAACTTGTAGATGCTAGTGGTCAGCAATGGCTATTCAATTGGGATGCGCAAGGGTTTTAAGATCTTATGCGATCTCGCATTTAGCTCTTGCAACCGGATTGAAGGAAATGTGTGGAGAGCAAATAAAATTAGCTTTGCTTTTCCTTGTATTGTCAGTATAGCCATATGTACAGCAAAACATCATCTATAAAATGTTCTTCTCTTGCAATCACTCTATTTCACGAATTCATTAACTCACTCACTAATTCATTAACTCACTCACTAATTCATTAACTCACTCACTAATTCATTAACTCACTACCTCGCTACCTCTCTCACTAGTTCACTAATGCACTAACTCACTAACTCACTAACTCACTAACTCACTAACTCTCTCACTTCACTCGCTTCGCTCGTGAAGTTCGTTGTGAAGTAGCCTACATTTAAATTTTACATTCATGCGCTGGAATTTCTATTGTTCACTATACTTCAACTTTTCCTTTAACCCTCTCTAGAAACTCATCAACGATCTTCAAATTACACAACACATCCCACTTTTTCATCTCCTCCTTACCAAACTTGAGAATATAGTCAAGAATCACATCGTAAATCAAGTAATATTGCCCAAGATTTTGCACCATCGATATCCGCTGTCTGCGAAGATTGTTGACGATATCGTAAACAGGGTCATAAGCCAACTCGAAAGAGTTCTCGTTATTCGTAAAAATGCTCAAAATAGTGTCGATTGTGCACAACGTACCCGTACGCCCGCACCCTGCGGAACAATGTACAACAGACGGATAGGCATTTTCTGGGAAGCTCATTTGCTTGAGGATATAGTTCTTCAAACGTAAAATTTGAATCAAATCCAAAGGTTGTAGTATCGTACCCATATCTGGCCATGAAGTGAGGTGCACTTGTAAAACCTCGTGCGCCACATTGTCCATAGAAACCTGGAACATACGAAGGGTAAGGTGTTCACTCACTTTATGCTCGCTGTGTAACACAACGTTAATAGTATCTTGATGCGAGATGTAAACGCCTGATTTCCAGAACGGCAGACACTTAACCACACCGTTTTCGATTTCGTCCGTCAAAGAGAAAATCAAAATCGCCTTCAAGTTGAAAATGCACTTCCAAAAGTCTCCCCGAGTTTGCTCAAGAGGCCCCTGTGTCGCTACCGCCTTCAAATACTTGCTGATGGTGTCACAACGTGTCAAGGCACTCAAGTTGCTTATCGGATTAAGATACGATGCATTGATGTAATCTGTGTCACTTTCACAGTCGACATTATGGAGCTTAACTCGGGAATGCTCAAACAAGAAAATGTCCTTGTATCTGTTTTTATGACCAAATTCAATACCTCTGCTAATTTCAACCTCATCTTCGCTGCCCAAGCTTTGAGCTTGTGATTTGTCAAGGAAAAGTGCATTCACGAGTCGAGACTGCTCCAACTTCTCCAAAGCAAAGAAATCCGAATTGATCTTGTTAGACAGGTTTTGCTCTGCACCACATATCGTAGTGCGAAGCCATAGTGGGAGCTCATGTAGGTCATCAGGGAGGTTGCGCAACTTGAAAAAGTTCAACTTATTCTGGTGAAGGGTAGACGAACCGGCGTCTGACATGCTGGTAGTAGAGGAGAACTCAAACGGGTTGCTTGTCATCAACTCCTCATTGTGACGAATCTTGAAAGGTACTGACCCTGTAGAAGTCTTAGGAAGTATGAACTTTTGTAAGATCGGTGTGCCCTTTACATCACCAAAGTGGCTTGCACCTTCAGCAGAGGACTTTTGATATTTGGAATTTTCATCGGTGCTCTTGTCAATAACAATGGGTGGAAGCATGTTACTCAACGAACCGTCAGAGTTAAGCGATTGCGCAGGTCGTTCTATGGGGCTAGATTGTGCACTTGAGCTCTCGAAATGTTCAGGATACATTTCCCTGAAATGTGCTATTGGTTTATCAGCCAAGTGAATTGAATGCCGCTCTGGGTTGTATAAGTTGCTCGCCTTGAACTTGTTGCATAAGTGAAACAAGTTTGCAGTGTTTTGCTCGTGATCGTAGATTGCAATTGTAGTATTATCCCGCTCATTAAAATGACGATTCATCAACTCTTTTTCACGTGCTGGGAGCGAGGCAATACACCGCGCCAAAGTAAAGTTTGGTCTTTTAAGCAATGTTGACGGGATGCAGATGTTCACAGCGTTCTTCACATGTGACTGCACAAAATCAGTGAACGGGCGGATGTCAATCACAAGCACGGAGTTAGTTTTGAGGATATCATGAAAGCCTTGATCGTTTTCATAAGTTATCGACGGCGATAAGGCAATGATCTGTTGCGTGTAGTCAACTGACTGTAAAGAGTGGATCCGCTTAATTTGCATATTTTTTATAGTGTTGAACGAGAGGTCCTTAGCAAGACTCAATGTTGGTAGTGTGATTTGTTTTTTGAGAGTCGGATGGGTTGTTGGTATCTTTCCTGAGAGCCTTGATGGAAAGCACGGAACAGTGGATTTTGCATGGCCATTGGAAGGGACGTGATTTGAAACGCGAGAATCACTTTGTACTTGAGATCCTCCCTCAAATGGAAATCCATCGTGCTTGCTTTGAGCTGCAGCGTTTCCAAAATATGAATTTTGAGAATCTGGATTCTGACTGAAGTAATTATCAGCAGTATTGCTCGGGGTCAGGCTAAAGTAGTTTCCTTGTTCATTTGATTCGAAGTAACTTCCCTTGTGTTCGTGGCTTATGGCGCTTCCTTGTGCTTGGTCATTATGACCCAGTTTACCAAAGAAACCTCCATCAATATAGCCAGGTATTTCGTTATTCCTTGTTGCCTGAGCAGAACATCCTGGTGTCCATCCTTCTGGTTTCTTGTCACTCTTGTTTTCAGGAATGGTGTTCAGTTTCCTTCCCAAACTTCCAGCAGGTAATACTAAATGATCATACTTGGTACCTTTTTCTTTTCCTACTGTAATACGCCCTTTGTTATCAGTGTTAGGGTCATGAGAAGTAGCTTCCGAGCAATTCTTGGAGGATTCACAGGATCCATCAGCAGTGGTGACATCTGTTTTGTGCGCGCCCGAGTTACTAGTGTCTCTAGAGTCTCTGATATCTCTACTCCCCCATTCTATATCACCTCTATTGAAGGTTTCTTCCTTTGCACTAGAAAACTTCATGGCATCTTCGTTAGGCCTCCACGCCACCGTTACTTCTGGTATTGTGTCAGAGTGTGAAAACGAGTGTCCTTTCCGCACTGCGATCTTACTCAGGTTTATCCTCCTCTGTACAATATCAGGGGCAAAATACTCATCGCGGCAAATGCGTTTATGATCGTTCTCATTGTCTTCAAGACTCAAATCCAGGGTATTGGTTATGATGGGACTGAGGGAGCCGGTTTGAGCGGCTTTAGTTCTTCGTGAAAAGTAGTCGTTGCCCACGTCCGGGAACGTGAAGCTTGGCAGACAAACTGGTGTGGACGACAGCATAATGTGCTTATTGTGTAGATGATAATAAATTGGCCTTGAGCCGCCACTGTCAATGTTTGAGTTAGTCTAGGCCCGAGTTCAAGATGATCGAATTGCTTTTTTCACAAAAGCTCCAATAAATTAGACTTCTAAATATATCGTGTCAGCCAATCACCGCTCAGTGACACCAATTACGTCATAATTATGCACAAAAATCACAAAGCTCAGTTGGACTGCGTTTAGGGGTAGATGCTAGACCACATCGAAAAGTTCGGGCTAACGCCACTTGGGGTTCTCAGAGCAATCTACGCACGCAGCTGTGATGCGGAAATATGGTCTTGAGCACTAGAATACATATGATACGAAAGGGAAATTATGTACGAGCTTAGAATAAAGACCACAAAAATTTGTGTATGTCAAGGCTGAAGGTTTGGAACTGATGTTCGAGTTGTGTGTAGTAACGTAGGATTGCTTCTAGCTGGTATCGGTTTCGGGATGACTCGAACTACAGTGATACCATTGTGTTGGATTATTTGAGTGCATGAGCAAGTTGAGGAAGAACCTTTTTTAAAGATACAACTATATAGAAGAAAGTCCACTCAGACCCAGAGACTCAGGGTTTTTGGTCAAACGGCCAAGTAAAGAGCTTATCAATATCGGGTTTATATCCCTTTGTAACCTGCAACAAGAAATTTTTACAGCCGATTTTCAAGTTCGGCTGTGCCAAAATTTCCTTGCTCTGTATGCCGAAAGAATCACAATAGTGCATTTTGGTGATGAAAGCAAGGGATGGAGTCAAAAAAGGCTTTCAACATCGTACAATGGCAGTAATTTGCGTCCTTTGAAGCGGAGAAGTGGTTCGTCCGTAATCAGTTTGCATGATTATATATTTTTTATGATTGTATTGATGCAAATAAGATCATACTCCACCCCCAGTAACCACAAGTGTGCCGTATGATGAAATCACGTGGAGTTTTCGTAATCAATTCCAGTAGTCATTTGGTCAGCCACACCTTCAGTACACTTGCCTGGAAATGACTTCCACTTTTTGTTCAAATCGAACTTATATTTCTTCTTCTCTATGATCTGTTCGATCACAATAGGTATTACTTGTCCAGGTAAAACCTTGAAACTTCTGTGGCCCAGTACGTGCAAAACGCTCTGTATAAAACCTGAATGAGTCACCACATACAGAACAATCTCTTCACTTTTGAATATATGATCCAAAAACTTCTTTGCGCGGTACTGACAATGTTCGGTGGACTCATGGCGATCGTACTCCCACAATTGGTCAAATTGCGTAAACCCGCTCTCGAACGTTATATTGTGGAAATGACGGGCAAGGTACTCACGGTTGTGCCTACGACTTTCCGTACCAATTCCGTACTTTTCACGAATTTCTTCCGTGACTATAGCGTTTTTCTCTGTTACATCCCCAAGTAACACTTCCCAAGTCTGGAGCGTTCTTCGTAATGGGGAAACATAGACCTCACCAGGCAAAGGAAGCCCTAAATCAAACTGCTGAAGAAGCATCTTGCGTAATTCCTTGAGCTCTGAAATACCTTTTGGTGTGAGTTTTGCATCGGCCCACTGTACCCCACATTCTTTCCCATCACCATCTTGTATGCGCCAGTAGCAATTCCAGTCGATGGGATCGTAGTTACCTGGAGCAACATTGTGGAAGCCTTCACCATGCCTTTGTAAGAAAAGCAATTTGAATCTTCTTCCTTGTTTGTTCATGGCCTCAAGATCTTCAATTACTTGGGGCCATGTTCTGTTATCATGGAGACCAAAATCACGAGTTACGTCGTAATTAGAGTCATTGGTAATAGGGCTGGACTGTTTGAAATAACCATGAATGCTGTGATATCTGCGATTCCCATGATGCTTCTGATTGTTTAGCCCAGAAAGAATCTGAATCTGATCCTGGTTGCTCACATCATTTGGCAAAGTAACTTTCTTTCCATGATATTCATGCTCATCTGCCCCTCCATTTGCATTGTGTAAATCAAATACAACCTGGTCTCTCCATATAATCTGTGCTCCAACAGCAGTTATGAGTAGCAAATGGCCCAATAACATGGTTCATGATGAAAGTGCCAACAAACTATCATATATATATGATGGTTTGTATATATGACGGTTTGTTTGTCCGTCATATATATGAACCACGTGTGGCTACCCTGATGGTCATGCAAGGTTAATTGTGAACTCAGGCATAATCTAAAGAATCGGTGTTTGTGAAGGAGGTGCACTTGACAATAGCTAACCAGTTACAACTGTTGCGTTTGCAAGATGATGAACGAACTTGGATCATAAAATGTGCCCACTTTTGCTTCTTATATATGTTGCATTCCACATAGTACTATGATTAATCATCCAGACACAGAAAGGTCCACAATGTGTATTTATTGCTCCAATTCACAGCACAACTCAGATCGTTAATCTCAAAATTGATTAGCTCAAAATTGATGAGCTTCATATTGATTCGCAGTCATATCTTTTTTCCTAACATGCCAAAGGTCTACAATGACTCCTTCATCTTCTGCCCTCGACATGACAAAAACAACGATATTAATGACTTAGACCTCAACTCAGTATACCCAATTGCAGATTTATACTTTTGCCCAGCATGTCAATTCCATAAATCTGCCCACAACTGCTACTACAATATTGAGTTTAAGTTCTGCTCAAATTGTTTGACTGACTATTCAAAGGCCCCCAATGATCAAACTTCCTGTTCAAAGAACTGCTTCAAATGTCCAAGCTGCACTTCTCCACTACAAGTATCAGTGGCAGATCATGACGTGAATGGTGTTACTGGTAAGTCCTTCATATTTCGTTGTGTATACTGCGAGTATTCCTATGAGACGCGTGTGATAACAAGCCCAAAGTCATTGCATGCGATTTTGAAGAGTGAAGACCCTCTGAAAGAAAGGGTTCAAACAAAACATAAGGATGCCACCGATCTTCCTCAAGGTATAACTGAAAAACAAAAGATAACAGCTATTCCATATACTGTGGATTCAGAAAAGCAAGCTATCATCGACAAGACATTTGCTCGTCTTGCCGCAAATCTTCTAAAGGGCACGGACCAGTCCACTCAGACTTCTCAACTGATATTGAAGAACTTATCCTTGTCCAACCTAAAACTTACTGACACTGATACACTCACGATCGATTTACACGATGACGTACATAGCCGTGCAAAATTGAGATCAATGCCATATAGAAAATCACAGCAGCTCCCACAAGCTACGCGACTAACATTCAAGAAATCTTTGCGGTGCTTGAAATGTAACAACTACCTTGTGATACCGAAACAAGAAGACCAAAACCCCACTATCAACAAATTCATGGTCAAATTCAACGCCATAGACTACATGCCGATCATAAAGCTTTCGTTGCCCTTGACGCGAAACGCAATATCTAGCCCTCCATCTGTTCCTAAAAAAGTATTTACTATTGGAGAGCAGTACAACTTTTTAATTAACTTCATGAGTCCTCTCAACCAAGATCTAGAGGTAAACGTTTCTACGCTTCCCACAATCCCAAAACACTTGATACAGTCAGAAAAGCCATATCGAATAAGTTTGACGCTTGCAGTGCCTTCATTCAAAATCAAGTCTGACCCTTTGCTCTCGAAAGCTCTAATTAAATCGATGCCAACACCTTTCTTGACTTCGAACACGACAGTTTCGCGCTCGGAACTAGTGTTGAGGTTGGGAAATTCTCTTCCAAAAACCAGTCTGTACGACTACAATAACGTTGAGAATTTGGAAAGTTTGGCGTCATCTGGTAATAACTGGTACCTGATCCCCATCAATTTACTAATAGAGGAAGAGGATGAAAGTCCTATAGATCCTCGATCTTGCAATGTCCGCATACCCATTTACGTGACTGTAAGGACTACTTTGCCTGAAAGCATCAGAAAGCTCAATTTATCTAAGAAAGAGCTTTCATACGGGTATTGGAACGTGCTTGACCTTGGGAAATATGAGTTCGTCAAAGGAGCGACTGAGACTTGTTGATAAGAAAGCCATGAGAATCTGCTCATTTATAAAGCATATAGACAAGCATGCATAATTCGGTATGTCTTAATACACTTATAACAACTCTTTCTTAAAACACCTCTTAAAACGCTTCTTTCTTAACCCTTTCTTGAACATTCTTAAACCTCTTTATCCTTGGTCAAAAATCCATCACTAATACTCCAGCAACAGTTTCCAAGTGCCTAGAGTCCAACGTGTCATTCGTATAGTGATCAGCACTAGTTCGCAGGTTGTAGGCATCAACAGGGTCTATTTGATCGTTTTCATCAAAATCCTCATCTATTTCGTCACTTTTTTTGTCTATGTTGTCAATACCATCTACTTTGTTAAACGTGTCTCCCTCTTGTATGCGTGCTTCATTTGACCTTAACACGGCTTCATTGACAAACAAACGCGTGTATTCACTGACCAAATCCAAAGTGGACAGTGTTATGCGGGTATCTTCATTTTTGAAAGCAACTTCTTGAAGTATACGCGCAATCGTTGTTGCGGGGATGATAGTGCGTTCTTCTTCCGTCATCATTGACTACGGTGAGGACGAAATTTGATTTTAATCGATTTCAAGAAATGCTTCAAGCGAAAAATAAGAATTTACCCCGTAATTCCTATTGTCTATGTCTTGTTCAGTCTTATCCTTGGACTCTTATTAATAGACAACCAAAACAGACGACTCTCAGTTTTATCAGCCAGCCTATACAAAGTACCACTTTTGGATCATTTGAGACAAGATCGATATCTCATTGTTATTTGTGTTGTTTTACTCTTGATAAAGCTTGCTTTAATCTCACTATTCATGAATATTTGCACATTCATATCCTTTGCACATTTTATACTCGCTTATACCAACACCTCGCACATGAAATTGTCAATCATGGAGCCGATTGACGAGAACGCATTCACGATTTGCCACTAAAATCACGATATTTAATTTACGTGCCCAACTCAATTTGATTGTACTTTTATCATCATGTCAGCAATGAATTCCCCTGAGGGCACAGACCATCTACTGCCTCTGAATGTGGATGAGACCCCCACAACAAGCCATACCTCCAGCGTGATTCGAGAACGTCTTCAAAAGCTTCCAATCGAAAAACTAAAGGAAATCTTGAGCAACCAAATCGACTTGGAAATCCGTCTAAAGCACAAGGAACTCAAACTCACAAAGGAAGAGATGAGCAAGATTGAGTCACAGATGATAGTTCTTCGCAAATTCTTCGACGTGCCAACTGACCTCAAGTTATCAGAAGAACCGAGTGATTTCACAACCCGCTATATCAATACACTCAACAAATCTTTGACAGTAACATTCAACGACTTGAAGAACTTGAATGGTAACCTCAACCCGCTCAACGCCAACAACTATCAGCATTTCAATAGCAACTTTGTCAACGGCACCGATGCTTTTGGAAATATGGGAGTGGACCCAGCCCCTTCAGTCCATGGCTACCGTACGAGATCAACGACTTCATCACTCAGGCCCTCGGCCGCCAGTATCTCCCAGGGTGCAGGACCTCCTGGTGGTGGCACAGCTCTGTCAAGTGCGTTACCCGCGGGCGGATGGGCTAAAACCAACAATCAAAATTTGGGGTGCTTGTACCGGCGCACCGATGGTATAATTGTGCGATTGATTTGCCCGGACTGCCAACGCAGTAACTTTTCATCTGCACAGGGTTTTTTGAACCATAGTCGAATTGCCCACTCCAAAGAGTATACGTCTCAGGATGCGGCTGCTTTGAAGTGCGGTGAGATTTTACCTGTAATTAAGCAGGACCCAGAGGGCGAGGCAAGTTTGCAGAGCTTGCTCAAAAAGAACTTGGACCCTAACACGAACTTAAACGTCAATGAGATCTACTTCAATGGACTCAGTAACACACTCAATACAGTTCACGACAGTACCTCTGCTCCAAAAAAGTCGATCTCTGGTGAAAGCTCCAGCAAATCGACGTCGTCGCCGTCTCCCACTATGGGCCTGGTAGGAACTGAAAACATACTCATGAGAAAGCTTGTGCGAGATAGTCACATGAAGAAGGAAGAATTCGAGAAACTTCTCGAGGAAACAAAGCAGCCTGTAGCTAACAGCCATTTATTCAGCAATGAAGTGGATGATAGTGATTCGCCATTAGTGGATACTCCGGAAGCTATCACGGAGACTCAAGCAAAGGCAAAAAGGCGTACATCTAGAGGGGGTATCAATATCAGGAGGGTAGTGTCGCAGATGGAGGCAGAGGAAGATGACAGTGGGGCGAAACGCAGACGGAAGAGTTAGGGCTAAGGATTTTAATAGACAATAGATATTTAAGGCAATGCAGTGTAAATTGATAAACACAACTTGATATAGAGAATGATAGAAAAGATGCAAACTTGATATAGAAGATAGTAAAGACAAACAAAACTTGATATAGACGATATAAAAGACATGCAATCAGGTATAAGCAACTTAGATAGTTTGCAACCTGCGAAATTCCTCTATTATTAAACATGTCTACTTACTCGTATCTCGAAAAAAGCATGTTTTGCCATTTTTTGTTAATGGCTCTTTTCGCAGTACTTCTTTCCAGCTTGCTAATCCTCATCAATGTATCGACGTTAGTAGTCACATCCAAAACCTTATGTCCAAACTTTCTTGTTCATTTCTGTCCCCATGACTTTTACCTCTATATCCCTTTTCCCTTTTATTTATTCATCTTTTTTCATCTCATCGCAAAAACCAACCATGTCACTTCTCTGCTCAGCGTACGACCCTCCACGCGCGCATCTTGCTTCGGCAGTAGTGGCGTTGGACACACACCAGGTGAAGGTCCAGTCCATAAACCCTTCGCAATCATCACTCCACGCATCCTTCAACCTTCCCAAGGGTAGCCGTCTCACATCCATCACATGGTTCCCATACGGCGACCACAACGTCTTAGCATTGAACTTGACTCGTGGAGCAACCTTGATCTACTCACCAGAGTCTAACGAAATTATTGCCGAGCTCGACACCACGCTCAACTCGTCTATCCTCGATTTCCATTACTCCTCACATACCAAGACCGCATGGTCGTGCGATATGGGTGGAAATATCTTTGAGTGGGATGTGATGAACTTCAAGTTAATCAGAAGTGTACGTTTCGCTGAGATCGTCGAAAATGTCGATGCTGTGCACAGGATTCTGACAATTTCCTACAACTCCTCTGCACACTTGTTGGTGGGATCTCATGCCATCCACTTGCTTGATGTGGACTTCAACCTTGTAAAAGTCTTCCCTGGCCACGTTCAGCCTATCAACGCTATACATCCTTTGCAGCATGAACCTAACTTGTTTTTAACAAGTGCCAAGGGTGACAGATTCATCAACTTGTACGACTTGAATAAAGCAGCAGCTCGTGCGGTTTTTGTTTCGCTGGCCAGCGTGATGGAAATGTCCGTGGGTGCCCACAACAGCAAGTCTGTGTTGACTGCACTCAATGAAAATGGTGTTTTGGAGGTGTTTAATGACCCGTTGGCATTGAATGAACAGAAAACATCTTCCAAGAAGAAAAGAAAGCAGGTTGGTGTGGTCTCGAGATCACCCAATGCTAGTATCACGTTATCGCGGCCAGAATCTGAGATTCGTAGTCCGACCGACTCAAGCATTTCGGTGGCTGCTGCTTCTGTGCTGGACAATGTTATCAACGTAGCATGGTTGGAGAGTGCCAACGTCCCACACTTCGACTCGCTTCAGTGGATCGACGAAAAGAGCCAGTATCTTCTCGACTCTGACAAGGTGCTCATCAAAGCCAGACCAAACTTGAAGGTCACTGCGCATTCTGACAACGGCCACGATGTAGCTGCTCCCAAGGTCTATTCTGAGTTACACACAGTCATCTCAGATGGTGCAAACGTGAGGGATTTAGAGGTGGAAGACGAAAGCGACCCTGAAGAGTCATTGGCTGACCGCTTGGAGAAGCTCACCACAAAGCAGCCTGTGCAGACTAAGCCTGTCGCAAACTTTGGCAAAGGAGGAACTTTGACTACAGTGCTTACACAATCTTTGAAAAACAACGACCATTCCTTGTTAGAGAGTGTCTTGGGTAACCGTGATGCACGCGTAATTCAGAATACCATCACCAAGCTTGACCCTTCGTTGGCAGTGGTTTTGTTAGACCGTATTTCCGAGAGAATTCAGAGACAAACTTCCAAGTTTGATCAATTAAAGCTTTGGTTGCGCTGGGTCATAATTATTCACGGTGCTGTGTTAGCCTCGTTACCAAATCTTAGTCTCAAGTTGTTCAACTTGCACGCCGTCTTGGCAAAGAAAGCCAGTGCTTTGCCACGGTTGCTTGAGTTGCAGGGTAGGATGAACATCTTGTACCAACAAAACGAATTGAGGCGGGAAATCCTCGAAAGCGACGCACAGGCTGACGAGGACGACAACTCAGACGTCGAATACGTGGAGGAGATTGATGATGCTGAGTTTTTGGGTATCATTCATAGCGAAGATGAGGACTCTGATGATGACATTGACATGGATGGGCATGATGACTACGAAGAGGACGAGGACGAGGACGAGGAGGGAATTCCGTCTGTGATGGACTTGGAGGAAAATTACAGCGACCTCGAAGCGGAGAAGTAAAAATAGAGTATATAGGTGGGAATAGAAGAGGTTAGAAGAATAAAAATCGTTTACGGAGCAATTAACAATCCAATATTTCTCCAATCTACAAGCTCTTTCCAAACTTCTCTTTTTTGATTCACTGCCGTATTGCGACCGAAACTATAACCTGGCAGTGCATTCCGGCTGCTGGCCCTAGTACTTAACCACAGCTCTAATGCAGCTACCCTTCTTCATGTCCTCGAACGCGGTGTTGATGTCCTTCAACTCGTGTCTGTGGGTAATAAAGTCATCAATAATGAACTTACCCTCAAGGTACTTGTCTACAATTCCTGGCAACTGAGATCTACCCTTCACACCTCCAAATGCAGCACCCTTCCAAACTCTACCGGTAACCAACTGGAATGGTCTAGTAGAGATCTCCTTTCCCGCAGCAGCAACACCAATAACAACAGAAGTACCCCAGCCCTTGTGGCATGCCTCCAAAGCATTTCTCATCACATCAGTGTTACCAGTGCAGTCGAAGGTAAAGTCACATCCACCATCGGTCATCTCAATCAACTTCTGAACGATTGTGGTACCCTCAGGCAAGTTGGCAGGGTTAACAAAGTCTGTAGCACCAAACTTTTCTGCCCATTCCTTCTTTGACTCATTGATGTCAACGACAATAATCTTACCAGCCTTTCTCTCCTTAGCACCGACAACAACAGCCAAACCAACACATCCAGCACCGAAAACAGCAACATTGTCACCCTCCTGAACATTGGCAGTGATGGTTGCTGCACCGTAACCGGTGGTAATACCGCAACCCAACAAGCAAGTCTTGTCAGTACCAGCCTTAGGGTTCACAGCAACCACAGAGATGTCAGCAACAACGGTGTACTCGGAAAATGTAGAACAACCCATGAAGTGCAAGAGGTCCTTGCCCTTGCACTTGAATCTAGTGGTTCCGTCTGGCATCACACCCTTACCTTGGGTCTCTCTGATTTTTCCACACAAGTTGGTCTTGCCGGACTTGCAGAACTTACACTCACCACACTCCGGGGTGTAAAGAGCAATGACAGAGTCGCCAACCTTGACGTTGGTAACACCCTCACCGATAGATTCAACAATACCAGCACCTTCGTGACCGAGAACAACTGGGAAGGCACCTTCTGGGTCAACACCACTCAAGGTGTAAGCATCAGTGTGGCACACACCAGTGTTGAGAATCTTGATACGGACTTCGTGGGCTCTTGGGGGAAGAACTTCAATCTCCTCGATGGTCAATGGTTTGCCGGCTTCCCAAGCGACAGCAGCCTTACATGTGATAGTCTAATGTTAGTATGTTCCTTTGTCGTTTGGTTGAGATGAGGTCTTGTGCTATGAGTGTAGGTGCTGATGCTCATAGGTGATGCTCAATGAATCTTGGTTATGAATAAATTGTTGCTCATTTTACTATGGGCTTTGAAATCCTGTCTTTGATGACTCAATCCTCAACCATTAATGGCTTTGACAGATTGAATTCTCGATTGTATATGTACCCCAAGTCATAAAGTTCATCTTGCATAACTTCTAGGGTAGACTACCCCATACAATAATATATCAAGCATGACGGTAATTCATAATGACGTCGTTCCAAAAGCTACCCCCATACCAAACGATTGTGTAGTAATATACTCACTTTTCCTTCAGTAGACATTGTGATGATGTGGCAAGTAGTAATTCGATTCTTTATATAAAGAGCAAGTTTTAACCAATTATCCGCGCGAATAAAACTTTCCCAAAATGGGCAAGATTTCCCCCACGCACATCGACACTTTCCTTAGTAAGTAGATAAAGAAACACATCGACATTTTCTCATTAAGTATAAAAGAAGCGGCCATCAATTGAGAGACTAGCTATAAGTAGACTAGAAATCGGCCTTATTACACATGTTTGCCACCGAAAATACATTCCTCTGAGGGCATTTTCTTACATCGCTTTTGCATTTCTGTGCAAATATTAGTAAGCGATTGATCAATCTCATCGAGCATATAGCTTCA
The DNA here is from genome assembly GCA_030674215.1 of Kodamaea nitidulidarum. NCBI lineage: Eukaryota > Fungi > Ascomycota > Pichiomycetes > Serinales > Debaryomycetaceae > Kodamaea > Kodamaea nitidulidarum. The sequence goes on along the minus strand of JAJLWI010000013.1, from coordinate 134,400 downwards.
CGCGAGTGAGTGAGTGAGTGAGTGAGTGGGTAAATGAGTGAGTGGGTAAATGAGTGAATAAGTGAGTAAGTGAATGAGTGAATAAGTGAGTAAGTGAATGAGTGAATAAGGGAGTAAGTGAGTGAACTTTTGTAGGGGAAGAAGTTTTGTGGAAAACTGAGTGAACATACATAGGAGATATCTGATCAACTGAGTGAACTTACATAAAAGATATCTGAACTGAGTGAACTTACATGGTATGTTAATCTACCCAAAAGAGTGAATAAACTTCTTGGGACGATTTCTCGACTTTTCTTCGATCACATGACTCAAGAAGACAACACTAATATAGGTGACGCATACAAGCAAATAACGGAGGCAGAGAAACAGGCGGCATCATTGGAGAAGATGTTGGACGACTTGGATGCAAAGATGGATTTGATTTTGCAGGAGGCAGAAAAGGTGAAAGGGCAACCTGAAGAAACGAAGAAATAGATTGGAATAGTCGACGATAGTAAGGGGCGGTGCTTTGATTGCCTTCCGTAACCCTTGATGTGGATGGAAATGCTGGGCATCTGATGGCTAAGGTTTCACATCCTTCATTGTATCTGAATTTCCTTTACAAGGAGAGATTAATCAACACCCGTTGACAAATTCTACATTCTGATATTTATGCTATTTCTTCATTTAAGAACTGTCATTATGATAGTCGTAATGTATGTTAGGTCCTTTACAGTATCATTATCCGCTGTTTTGCTACATAAATTTCAATAAAAATCTCTATCATTGCTGTACTTGGAATTCGAATTGCACCGCCTTATCCCCCTACTTCATTTCCTCGCCTCAGCCCAACATCTTTAACAACTCTAACTTGCTTACAAATTCAGGCTCATTTGTTGGTGTGAACGGATTCACAGGATACTTGGGGTTGATAACACGTAATCCCCCGACTGCCTCCTTACTTAATTCTGGAATCACCACCTTCACTGGATGGCCTTCCTCTATCCACCACTTCTTCTGGTCAGTACTTGGTGCAGGCAACTTGTCATCATCATCAAATAAAAAGGAAGTATTCATTGCAGTCAAAATCTCATTGGCGTCTCCGTATTGTTGACGATAAGCCTCGTATAAGTAGTTGGAGAGGTCTCTCTTGACTTCTTGGTTTACCACAAGAACACTCAATTTGAAGATTGCATATACTGGACGGTGATCTGAAAACATAATTTCACGAGCACAATCGTACACGAGTTGTTTCACACATTTTGTTCTTGAAAGATACAAGATTCTGTCTGTCCATGCAGGGATACGTTGCTTTTCGCTGGTATCGTAGATATTGGTCCCGTTATCAAATTTGTAGGTTGGTGGGAACCTGATCTCCATTTCGTCAAAAAACGGGAAAGTCGAGCCATTTGCCATCTGTTGGTTCAATTGGTCGTACTCGAATATTTTGCTGTACTGCTCGTCTATAATCATCGGCTTAATCTGCTCGTTCGGAAGTCCTATACGATAGTTGAAGTCTCCGAGCCATATTACCGCGTGATGGTCGCGAATGCGCCTGTTCCTCAGGAATTTTATCCCCTTAGCGATGGTCTTGTAGTTTTGGTGTCGCTCATCCAAGTTGCTGAGCCCTGCTGCCAAGTGTGACAGCACCAAACATATATCACTGTCTGCAAAGCGGAAACTCACAGCAACTCCACCCTTATTAGCGCTCATACCTCCAAGACCTGTCTTTTTGTATGCACCTTCTATGTTGGACACCATACTAAGCTGCTTTTCTTTTATGAACACAAGGAGGGCTATTCCTCCTAGCTGCCCTCCCCACATTTGGACATACTTTATTCCTTCCGGGTTGTGCTCATTCAAACACTCCTTGATCTTTTTCTCCCAGAAATCACGATTCTGAGACTGCGTGTTCATCATCTGCCCTGCACTCAACTCCACAATCTCCTGGAATCCGACAAACACCAAGTCATAGCTCTTTTCGATGTTGTACTTGTTCTTGGGGAATATCCACTCACTGATATCAGCCTCCGAACATGACCCATTGACATTGAATGTGGTCGCGTACACAGAAATGTCACGAGAAGAACTATACTCTTTCGCCCGAGCGTGCAATTCGCGCTGGACGTAATCGTGTATCGGATTCCGTATTTTGATGTTCAGTTGATTAGGCATGCGTCCCAATAGCTTAAACACGGCCGTTTCATTTGGTTTCAGTTCAACGACGGCTCCAAGATATTTCTTACTAAAATGCGACTTTACAGAGCTCGCAATACCTCCGGAGTTCGATGCCTGTGGGACCTTCGTTGAGATGAATGGAGTTGTGATCTTGGCCAAATATGTTTCGTTCTCCTGCCAAAGTCTTGCGTGCTTAATCAAAAGATCATTCGACAACCGCATACCCATATCGCGGAAAGCAAGCTCGATAACCTCTTGCGATACAATCTTGGACACGTAGTTTGCCTTGTCTAAGTTGTCGAAAGAATTCACACGAAAAACACCCAACTGCTTTCCGACGTAAGTGTTCTTCGCAAAATCATAGAAAAGGGCACCGTAGTCTACTATTGCGTCCTGAAGCTGTGGTACAACTTCACTTAAGTTTACCGCCGAGTAACCCACTTTTCTCATAGTAGATGTTGCTATTGGTAAGTTAGTGTACCCGAGCTTGTAACTTAGCATTGGTGCCCACTTTGAATTCTCCTGTGCTCGCTCGGTATTCTTGTTGAAGTAATTCAAGTGTTCGATGTACTGTTCATTGAGCTGGCCCTTGTAATGTTTAAGGTCCTGAGAGAGGGAGTTGATAACGTGAATCTCACCAAATTGCGATGCCAAGAGGTCAAAGTGTCTCGTAAATGCAATTTGCGATGCTTCGAATGACGATGGGAACACTATCTTTTTCCTTTTCTTCGATGTTATCAACGTCTTTTTCGAGAAACTGTTTTCAATTTCCCAATATATCGGTACGTTACCTCTAGTGAGCACGTAAGACATACAATAATTCTTCGAGTACACAATCACCTCCGTCTCCACAAAATTCGCTACCGAGCCGTGATCATCACAGCCCCAGTCACCGAAGATTGGTCCTTTGCGCGAACAGGCCTGTTTGGATATGAGGGTAAGAAGTGCATCATCGCCCTCCTTGATTTTAGTGTTAACTGTCTGAGCATATCCACGGATTATGGTTACCAAAAACCCGGACCTATCGAAATGAACTTGCTCATGCTGGGCCAAACGATTCCTGAACTCAATCAACTCAGAGTTCATGAAATGGTTCCATTGGTATCGCTGAAAGTAACTTGAATCTGCTATTAATGAAAATTGCGGCTTGCTTTGCGGGACTCCACGTTCTTGAAGGTTTGACGTGATGTCATAGTTGGTGGAGTAGAAAAATGACCCTGAAGATAAGAGTTTTCTCACACTACTAGCCCTTGTATCATATCTCTGATGCTGTTGATGTTGTTGTTGTTGGTGCTGGTGCTGTTGTTGTTGAGGTAGCAGTGCTGTCAGCCCCGAAGACAACTGTGTTTCAAATTCTTCTTGCAATCTCTGGTACTCTTCGTCGTTGTTAAAGTACATTAAATAGTCCCACTCATCGCTATTTAAGCAATAGAACTCGACACCTTTAATTCGCTGAACATTCTCCCCGAGCGTAGGTGTGGCAACCGTCTCACTCTCGCTTATAAAGCACATATAAGTGTTGCCTTTCTCATTTAAAAATCCCAAGAATCCAAGGAGCTTCTTCAGTGAGAACTTACTAGGGGTAATGTCCTTAAACTTGGAGAAGGTGATGAATTCCTTCCGTACAAACTCAACAATGACCTTGTTGGCCTTGGGGTCTTCTTGCGATGAATGTTTGAGAATGTGAAGATGATGGCCACTTTTGTACCTTGGAAGTGGGTCGCGGACAAGCAAAGCATATTTGTCACTCACTACCACGAAAGTTCGTGGAACTTCGTTAAGATATAGCTTCATATTGTGGACAATGTGTGGTGAGGAGGTATATTGGTGGTGCTAGATGTCCTGCAAGGTACAAGCTTCACTCTCCTCTTCTATATTACACTCTTCGAGTGGATGAAATCCAAGTTCAGCGCAGCTATGTGCAAAGAATATGGAGTTAGTCAGCCACCGTGTTGAAGAGTCAAATGCAGTGTGTGTATGAGCCTTTCTTAAGTGTATATCAGGAAAGGTCCAGCTAGACTATCTTGTATATGCTGGGCGGAGTAATGTTTGCGATTCTAAATTTGGAAATGATGTAATACTTTGACAGATTTTAAGATGTTGGCAACCCAAGCTGGCAAATTAGGTAATCGCAATGAAGTAAGTAGTTACCAAGTACTGAATACGATGTGAACCAGAAGAAACGTGAAGTGACGAAAAGAAGATGAATGTTAAGTGAATCCTACTGTCAAGTGCATGCAAAATTTGAAACAAATTGAGTGTAGGAAAATGAACCTAAAAGCCCTACAATGCTTTTTATCGCCTCTTCTTGGACATTTGATCTGTTTGTGCAATTGACTTAGCATTCTTCCATTGCCTCATCTCCTAAAACCAAGCAGTTGGATATATTCACTCACCAAGTAATTAGTTCATCCCAATGGTAAAGAATCCTACATTCGACTCAATTCAGCGTAAACTCGACTCATGAGGACTTCCCAACCTCGTACCTTGTTTTTTATTCTGATTACTTTCACAAACTTACTTCTGGTTCCCACATACCCCTTTTAATATAAAGTAGTATACCATATTGACTTTATTCTGATCTCTACTATATTATATCTATTCTCCCTCTCTTTATTTTCACTCTACTATATCTATTCTCCCTCTCTTTATTTTCACTCTACTATATCTATTCTCCCTCTCTTTATTTTCACTCTACTATATCTATTCTCCCTCTCTTTATTTTCACTCTACTATATCTATTCTCCCTCTCTTTATTCTCACTCTACTATATCTATTCTCCCTATCCTTACATTCCTTCACCTCACCCCTCATTCTCTCTTCTTTTTCTTCTTATACTCACTTGGTAACCAGTCGCCTTGCTTCACAGGAGCCGTGCCTTTCACGTAACGCCTGCTCCATGTTGAAACCCCCCAGTATACCAAACCAAGTCCAATGACACTAAAAATCACTTCCAACGCCAACAAGTGTGGGTCCGTCCACGAAACTTCACTGTCGCTCACAGTTGCCAACTGACCACGCAAGGGTACGGCCTTCAATTGGTCTGCTAAAGCAATGTACAACTTCGGCGAAAGTATGTAGTTTCCTTCGGGGATATCCAATGGAATTTGCTGTCTAAGTGTAATATTCTCACCTGGCTCAAGCACGAAAGGTCCTACGGCCGCGTCAGTCAAAGCAACCACCGATTCCTTGGAATTGGCATCCAAAAAGTTGCCACCGACACCGACAACCGATATCTTTTCCTCCTCATTGTTGGTGGCTGTGTGCAAAATTGTCACTGTTTCACCATTTGTGAATTCTGCAACGTCGAACGCATTGACTTCGGGGTATTCCTCAAGACTCCAATTGACCCCAAGCTGAATAACTTGGCCTTCGTCTTTCAGCTCAATTTTGACTTCCTCAGCACCATCTGTCCCATCTAAAGGTGCGGACTGTGCAAGAGCTAGTGAAAAGATTGTCGCAAGAGTAAAGATCTTCATAAGAACTCTAATTGAACACCAAATTGTGGCTGTCGAAAAAACACTGATCGGATTTGAAAACCTAAATCGGTCTGATTAAAAAAAAGAATCGTACGAAACTAACTACGAATTCGACTAGACTATACAATTTGGGGAGTTTGCTCTCGTTATGAATAAGATACGATCTCTACGACATCTGGTGAGGCTTTTGTCGCGTGATAGTCGCTTTTTGAAGCGATTGCCTGTGCTGGAAAGCTGGATTTCGGAGCAACGAGAGACTAGTGAACGTTACACACACTATAGAGAACAGTTGATTCAGAGGTTAGATGACGAGTGGATAGATGGCATCTTTGGATTGAAAAACCTGCCCACTCAGACCGAAGGTAGTGATAATCAAAATCGACCAAGTCTTACGGAAGATAGTCGGAGTAAAAATGAAAAGCTTCTGAATGGCACCCAGACTGAGCTGTACCCAAAGTATTGTGAGACACAGAAGCAAGAACCACATGAAACTTTCAACAAACTGCAACAAAATGAAGCTACCAATAACAAACTGCATCAAGAGCAAAACAACGTCAAGAAACATCACCAAAGTATAGAAAAACTTTATAATGAATCTGCTGAGACTGGGTCGATGATTACATCCTATGAAGCCCTTCAAAACCACTTTGGCCAACTCACTTACCCCGACACGGAACTTAACTCTTCAGTGCTTCTCCTTGCAGATGCTCTCATCACTACATTCGTTGTGGAACTCAATCTCCGCAATCTTCTCATTAAAGATCTGATTCCACTCGAGATCCCCCTGGTGCTCCTCCGCGACATTATCAAGGAAATGAAGGACACTCCAACTAAGCACGAAATTCTCGCATTACTTTCTCAAATGTATGACAAGACCCAAGGCAAACCATTGCTGATTAAAGACTTTTTGAAAAAGTTAGACAGGAAAAGCATCAATAATTTAGTTGAGAATTTCAAAGTCAGCGACTCCTTCAGCTCTCTTCAGCAGCATAGGTTAGCTTTTCAACATTACAAGTCGGGAAACTATCATAATTACGAAAATTCTGACTGTATTGGCGAAACTGCTAATTACAGATATGGTTTCAAAAACGAGTTTCTTCGTACCTCCCAAGCTCACCCAGATTCCAACCGGGAAAGGCCCTCTAATGGACAACCAGGAGGTGACCAAAGGCTCTTCGAAAAACTTTTCGACGAATATCTGAAATCACAATCAACAGTAGAGAATGTTGAAGAAAGTCTCGAGGAATTTGTTGAGAATGCCACTCGAAACAATGATACAAATGAAAGTAACAGAAAAGCACAACCAAAACCATTCCCTGCTCATCTTTCTCTTATACTTTCCATTTCACGACTTCTTCTCACCCAACCCGCATCGCTGGCAGTATTCAAGACTCTCATGGACGGCTTCGCTTCTGCAGGTCTTCATAACTACGAGTCTATTGTGCTAAGATGCCTTCCTCTGTATCGCATGCGTGGTGCTAGTCTAGTTGGGGAAGTGAAGTTAACACCCAGAGACATCGAGAACATACTCGCTACTGACCCTGGTATGTTGGGCGTATTACTCCGATACTACGTGCAAAGACAGCAAAGAGAAGAATTTAAATTAATGTTGTCTTACATTGGTCTAGAAGAGGTCAACCAACACACAAAAGTGCTTAGTAAGTCGTTCTTAGCTGACTTCTTGGCAAAGTCCAAGTATTTAAGAAACAAAATGGACATTCCGACTACCCTGGTTGTCAACGGTGTTGTTGATGTCACGGTAGTACATGGGGCAATGGAGCATTGTATCGCCTTAGGAATGTATGAATACTTGGATGCTTTATTCAACAAAATATTGATACATGGGTTTGAAGGTGAGGTCGTTAATAACTCGAGTGAGGTGACAAATCCACAAGAATCTTTTCTTGATACCCCCTCTCCCAACATTTCAATCTTACTACACTTGGATAAATCGTACTCCCAGAGCCTATTACTCTCGCGTTACGCTAACTCACCATTCGAAGATCTTTCCTCTCGGATCTTCAATAAGCGATTGTTGAAATTGTTATTACAGGCTCTGTACGATTCGGACGACATGGGCCGATTGATGTGGCTAATACCACACTTGGACGTGTACATCAGCCGCAGTTATAATGCGGACCAGATTGAGCGCATGAAAAATGACAACGACTACGATGGTGACAAAATAGACAGGGAGTTGGTGCGCAAAATATTCAAGAGTTTGACAAAGTTCGGACTTGAGGGGAAGCTATTAACATACGATAGGTATTTGGATTTTTCGGGTTTGACTGGGGAGGAATAAAGGAATTTTTTTGTTTGTAAATAGTCATGGGAACTCAATTAATGCTTACTACAGTAGTTTACCGGACCCGCCTACATTCTGACAAATTAATTTTATAATACAAGCTCGACAGTCTAACGGCCAATATACTTCTTCTCCAAAGGTCTGACCGCATTAAAACCAATGAACGCAAAAGCAGCGCCCATTTCAAAACCAACGTCACCACCATTTTCACCGATGCGTCTACCAACAACACCAGCGTACCAGACCTGGTTCATTCCCAAGATCACACCTGCCACACCGCAGCAGAAGCCAAAAACACCTGCAATGCCAATGGGGTAGGCCATCTTATTTTTATAGTTCTCGTAGTCGTATGTGAACTTACACTTTCTGTGAATGATGTGCTCGGAAAGGAACATCGCCTGGTAGACGGCCAAGTAGTAACCAATCAAATTCATAAAGTTCTCCATCACCTCGTTAAACTTATAATAAGCAGGAATACAGATAGCCAAAGTTGCAAAGTTGGAAAAGAAAGACCACGCAATACGTGGAACACGGGCAAACTTGGACCATAATGCCTGTGCAGATAAAGATGCAGAGTACACATTTGGGACATTGTTAGCCACAGTAGACAAGGCAATGAGAACACATAAGAACTGGCCAAAACCATGGAGGGACTCATCAACCAAGATAGCGTACACCAATCCACCAACAGAGTACTCCTTGTACATGTGTGCCAATCTTTCATTGGTAGCAGTACCGGTACCACATGCCGCACCCAAAATCAAAGTGAACAACAATGGGGACCATAAACCAGCAACAATACTGAGGGAAATTTTCCAAGGGTTGGCATTTCTGGGTTGATACACGGTGTAGTCTGAAGCATAGGTGGTCCATCCAGTTGCAAAACCGAAAACGGCACCTCCAAATGAGAGAACATCACCTGCAACAGTTTGACCACCCTTCATCTTACCAAAAGTAAACGAGTGGGTTTTGGCCATACGTGCAATAATGGCGATGAAAACAACGGCATTGGGCACCCACGACCACTTTTCGTATGCGTGAATGACATGGTAACCAAGAGTGGAAACAAGAATAGTCAAGATGATAAGGATAAGACATCCTGCCCATGGAGGGAGAGCACCGTTATTAACAATGTGCAACAACTGGGCTGACGACATAATATTCACAGCACCCCAACCAACACATGCGATAATATTAATGAATGCAAAGATCCTCATACCATAATCTCCCATCATGAACTTGGTCATGATCATCTGTCTCAAACCAGTCTTCACACCAAATACGGAAAAGAAGGCAACAGGAAGAACACCCAAAAACGAAAAGAAGATGATGGTCAACACCGATGTCCAGAAATCTAAGGCAAATACGTTGGGCCCAAGAACACCCAATGCAAATGTAGCAATAACCAAGTTAGCAGACAACCACATAGTAGCAGCATCGATGAGCGAACCTTCTGTTTTTTCCTCATCGGTGACCAACTCAATGCCCTTGGTTTCTGCATTCAAGCGCAGCGCCAATTTGTCAAAGAAGCTCAACTGGTGAGTCTCTGTGGTGCCATATGGCTCTTCCACGGACTTCTCAAACGAGTCCACTGAGCTCTTTTTCATTTCCTTCTCGGACGACATCATGTGGTGATGTTCAAATCGATGCCAAATGGCTCAAATATATGGAACTTGCGAAAAAAAAATTATTTGGCCGTTTCTTTTTTAAAAGATCACCAATTAAATCCCCGAGTCTAATTTCCAAATTGGATGCAATGCCCTCTGAGTACTGGCAACATTCTAAGCAGGGGCAAAGAGATCCGAATCTGATTTTGCATATATATCTATGTCCATTACATTGGCCATATGTGGGGCCTTGAGAGCCTTTTTCTAGGCCTTCTTTGCTATATCTGCTCCCCTTGCAAAGATTAATTAAGCCTGCACTTAATTTTGCTTATCTTGATCGGTGCGGCCGCGGGCATACCACGGCAAAATGTGTATCCTTATCTTAAGCCGTACAGTGGGAATCGCTTCTCCTCATTTTCATGTGAGCCATGTACCTTATCAATGATCATGTGTTGGTTACTTCGCTAGCAAGGATTGTGTTCACAGGGATTTTATTGTCTTATGCAATACGGATGCAACAACAGTTAAGCGACCAATTAGATCTATGACATAGAAAATTCCCAACGTTCAGTAAATTCCGCAGCTTAAGTCACCCGTTTTCATCCAAATGCCTCTCTAATAGTGCCATCGGAGTATTCTTGACACCAATACAGGAATTTTTTTCGGCTTTTTTGACTCGGAGGAATTAGGATCCAGCTTATTTGGTTCATTCTACAGAGTGTCGTAGCTTGACGATATAACAAGCAGAAAAATTGTAATTCTTCACAAACACCATACGGATAGAAGAAATGAGTTTTCAGTATATGGTTGTCAGAGAAGATATCCACTCTTTGAACGTTGTGTTCTAGTTCATGACGTTTTTCTCAACACAAGTACGATTTGAACTGAAATTATAACGTGTTTTGTACATCTTTTTTAATGCATGAATGAAAAAACGGCACGCGAAATGGCCCCTGAAGCTCACAACCTCAACCGTTTCTGCTGCGCGGCATACTTGAAAGCACTGGTCCCAAATGCTCAGCATTTTTGACACCTGTGTCAGATCGAAGTCGAATACTTTCTTAACCTTCCACTTCATCAAATGTCTTATTCACACCAATAGTGCTTGATGACGGCTATAATGTTCCTTTGAGAAATGTTCTTCCTTCTGGCTCATTTCAAAATACTTTTTGGGTAAAGGCTAACTACAAACTTGACCTCACCTCCATGTACGTATAACTCTTCCATAATATGCCAACAGTAAGTTGTAGAGCACTTCTTCGCTTACGTCTGTTTGCGACGCTATATGCGTTCATATGCTGATATCCTGCAGCTCACACTGAAACGAGGAAATTTGACCCTACATTCTTCATATAATAAAAACATTTCTTTGATTAAAACGAGATTCCCTGGGCCTTCAACAATGCCCTCAAACGGCTCACTTCCTGCTCTAAGCTCTCCTTGTCCTTGAGTAACTCTTCAACCTTTCCTTCCAATTGCGTCATACGCTCCATCTTTCTTGCACGTGACCGCCTTGCCGCTTCAGTGTTCTTCGCACGCTTCATCAACACCGGATCAGTAGTCTTAGTATCGATCGGTGGTAATGGTTGTGCTCTCTGCTTCTTCGAGTAGGTGACGCATCCTAGGTGATCCACCTTCTTCGAATCATCAAGCAACGGCGTTGGGAGCGTCAGTGATGGATTTGGAGTGAACAACTGCTTCTGCGACTTCTGCATTGAGAACTCGAGAGTTCCTTCAACCTCACTTAACTGTCTCTTTGGAGCTCTAGCTGCAGCTGCTTCTTCCTTAGCGATTTTCTCAAAAATATGACTATCAGCTAATTCCTCTTTGGCGATACCTGCAAGTAAATCTTCTTCAACTTGTGGCTCTGTAGAAACATCGACAAGATCTTCTGTTCCAAAAAGTGCAACCCAGTCGTCTTTAGAGTTCACCTTGGAGCCGTCAACGACAAAGTCAAGGTCATCAAACATCGGAGTGTGATCTTGCAACTGGTCATTTTCATCCAACACGTTGGAGAAAACGGAGTCCAATACGCTAGTGTGAATCTGGAAAGGTGAGGGGTGACCGTGATCGTCTGCACCTGCAACGGCGACAAAATCAGGAGAACCGTGTTCTACCTTGTATTCTGCCGCACTTGGCAAAGATAAGGACAATCCCATGTCACCATCGATTTTTTTCGTGTTGTGAGACATGAACTTTTCATGAGAACCGTAAGCCATTGGCTCCGGCATAATAATAGGATTTGTAGACATTTTTGACAAAATAGTTTCTTCTGATAAAATGGTGGGGTTCAATTCTGTGTAAATAGTAGATATTCAATTTATGTAAAACCTAGTGGGTGTGGTGACAACGTCATGTTGGACGGGATGGTAATTCTTTCATGGTAACATTATAAGGGATATTAAACAACAACAAGTGGAAGTATTGTCATATTTTATTCATGATGATAATAAAATAACAATTTAGTTTTGAGTATTAATCAAAAATTTAAGCAGACATCTTTGGCAAATTATGGTAGGAATATATGGGAAAATATGGGTAAAATGTCTTGCTGGTTGTTGTTGGAAAAAAAAAAAAGATTTGGTGCACCGGGAATCTCTCAATATTTATACAAGGGTGCTTAGCAAGAAAAAAATTTTACACAGAAATATATGCAGGAATCCCACGCCGATTTGTCCGCTATATTGGAAGTGTAAAATATAGAACGGCCCGATTACAATTTACGAATGCGCTATCATGTTGGTGGATGTCTTGTAGAAGCTTTTCGTAGTCTAATCTTTCCCTTCTTCGTGTATTACAATTTTGATTATTACAGATTGTTTCTCTTTAGCTACTGCTCACCTCTCAAAAAATCTAGATAGATTCCAAAGAATCAGCCTTATCACACCCCTGCAAAAAAAACACCCCTAATGACTCATTGAACATTCATACTATGACCAATATGAATAAAAATGCTATTTCGTAGACAATTATGCGCTTTATATACTTCATCTATACTTCTGACGAGGAGACTTAAACAACATACCTGCTGCCTCGAACTTTCTAAGGGTGTTCCGGTACAGGAGGCCGGTAAACACAAAGTCACGCAAATTTTTGTTTCTCTAGGAATTTTGTGCAACTGATCCAACAATATTATTGGCTGACATTCTACTGTTTGAACCATTTTGGGACTTTTTTACCACTTGCCTGACCAGTAGTACGTTTGGAGATTGACTGGCTGGGCTTGGCATCCTCTTCAGGAAGATTTTGTACTGCCCGTTGAAGGGCAACTTCCGGTAAGTCTGAACTCGTGTACACGTGTTTTATAGCACCTGATTTGATGTATGGTCCTTCACAACCAGAGTTTGGCACCCAAATCAAACTTATCTGTTCGTCGTTAAAGTCTGGCATTTGATGCAACAAGGTATTATTGTTGGAAAATGAAAGTTCAATCTTTTTTGAAGGGTAGCTTGTTCTCAATGAGTAGTTGCCTATAAACTCCTCTCCTATAAGGTCGTCGATTCTCCTGATCAATTGACCCAATTTTACATTTTTGACATCATTCATGAAGTCAACCTGCAAAATTGATCTGTCTGGAAAACGAATTCGAAAATGATACTCTTCGGGCATGCTTTGCGGTCTTTTAGGTTCTGGCTTGGCTGATTTCACTATAAGACGCCTGTATAATTCAGCTTGTGCGACGCTCATATTGTAATCTTCATCTGGATTCTCGTATGCTTCTACCGGAGTTTCAGTAGGAACATATAGTTTTGGGGATTCGTCAGAGATATCACGGCTGGGAACTGTTGTTGGTTCCGTTTTCGCAGTTGTATCAGCGGCTAAATCAATAGACACGCTACTTTCATTTCTGTCGTTTCTTTGCAAAGAATTTGCTTCGATCGGATCTCTAACGGTCTTACCTTCATTGACATCACTATCCTTTATTCCCCCATCATTAAAAACCAGGTTTTCTACTTTGATGTCACCTAAACTGGACAATCTCCTTTCGGCGTCTACGGTCGCCTGTTCTTTCTCTCTTCTTTTTGTTTCCTCTATCCAATGTTTCTGTTTCTCGACATGTTTTCTATTGATCTCCTCTTGTAATAACTCTCTCTTTTTCTTTTCTTCCTCGCTTGCCAAGTAACTCATGCGAATCACTGTGCTTTTGCTGTTTCCGACAACCGTACTCAACAAAGTAGAATCGTACACATTTGATTTGTATGTCGTGTTTAATATGACAAGCTGTGATTCAGTTCCGTCAAGTGTCAAATGAATGGAGTGATGTTGTTCGAATTCATGAATGACTTCCTGCAATGTTTTTGAAGAGTTGACCTTGGTAATGTAGTTTTGCACTTTACCGTCCTTTGTTAAGACTGTGAGTTTGATTTGAACATCTATACCTGATGGCTTGGCTGTAGATACTTCTAGTCTGAGTTGTGAGTTGTTACTCAAGTTTGTCAACCGCAATGGAAGGGACCCATCGAGCACTTTGTTGTCGCTGGTGGAGAGAGTTCCCACTAAATGGCTACCTATTGCAAATTTCTCTTGAGCGAGCCGTGCTACTTGCGAGATTGTAGTACCCTTGGAGGCATTGACTTTCTTGGTAACGTTTTGATACCTCACGTTCAATGTTATCGAAGACATCAGTGTGATTACTGAGAGTTTTAATAGAATTAAATCTCAAAGGGTGTGAAGGCAAAAAAGAATAGTTTGAAAAAATAATGACTCCTAGGCGGTTCGAACGCCTGCATCTTTACGATAGTAGAACTTGAGTCTACCGCCTTAACCACTCGGCCAAAGAGCCACTTTATAGTATTATAACTTGTATTGTATGATATATTGATTCAACTATGACATCTAGCAAGGCTGTTAATTTCGAAAATCCCGGCTATATTAATAGATTGCAGATACTTAAAGAATTTAAAGGTGGTGTGAATACAGAATTAATGAGCACTTAGCCTTAAAATATAAGAACATTCTCAGTGACTAAATGATTTTTTGATAAATATTTTGGCTACTTATTCGCTCATTACTACCCTCCATTACCAATGTTTAACCTCAGATTCCATATCGCTCTTTCATCTCAAAGATTCTTCATTCAAATCGTATACATTCATGTTTACTCCACGTTATAAAGAACATCGTAAACCTTTCCTTCGGTTCTCCCCACGTGTATAGCGGACTTGTCCATCAAAGGGAAAAGCTGAGTACCATACACCGCTCCTATCCCATTCTTCAAGTCAATCCAGAAAAAAACGCTCGAGATTCCGCACCAGTACAAAGATCCCACTGGTTTACCAGAAGGAGCGTTCCCTTCAGTGATGGCAAACCCCAACCCCCAAGAATCAACCACCCCATATGGAGCATTTGGTAGTTCGTGTGTGACGGTTTGATCCAAGCAACCCTCATACTGGAGCTCTATACCTGGTGGCAATTGATTTTTCGTAGCCTGTTCATACAAATCATGGTCAAATAATTGAGTGCCATCTGGTGCACGGCCTTCATTCAACCAGAGCCTGATGAATTTGAGATAATCATCAACTGGTCCAAACAATCCATGTCCTCCCATTTCACGGTACAGTCTAAAGGATTCGATCCATTTTGGCACGAGTCTTCCATCACTCTGTCTTTCTACCATTTCGAGCGCTCCAGATTCATTGTCATCCCGGTAGAAAGAGGTATTGTTCATACCCAAAGGATCAAAAATATACTTCTTAAAGTATTCCCCTAACGAAATACCCGTGATATGTTCCAAAACAAAACCTGCCCAGTCGACACCTAGCCCATAGTTATATTGGACCCCTGGTTGAAGCGAAAGAAATGCGTCCTGCAAAGAAACCACTTGTGGTTCTTGAATTTCTTGCCCATATTTTTCAGCAAACTTAGGGAGACCTTCGTAAGTAAATCCGGAGGTATGGGTAAGAAGATGTCTTAAGGTGACGGGGATTTTTGGTTCGCTACTCTTACCATCTTTAACAACCTTTATTTTTCCAAATTCGGGGTAGAATTGCGAAATGGGGTCGTCCAAAGTGATCTTTCCCTGTGACACGAGAATCAACAAAGCTGTAGTGGTCACTGCCTTGGTACAAGAAAACCAAGCCAATCGAGTTGACGGCAGCAAGGGGTCACCATTTTGAACTTTCGTCGAGCCGCTGGAATTTAAGTAAACCGTTTCTTCGCGATTCGTAACACCAATCACAGCTCCATGGACCAGTGTGTGCAATTTGGAATCAATGTCGGTGGATTGATGAAGAACTTCATCGAGAGATTTCTTAAGTGCGGTTTTTTGAGAATTTGTGGTGAAAGACATTTTATTGGGGTGCAAAGGAAGTAGTTGTGGAGAATATTGGATTGAACAATGTGGGGTTAAAGTATCAACTCAAAGTAAAGCACTCCTATTAATACCATAGAATAAGACAGCAAGATGAATTAAGCTGCTTAGTAATTATTTTTGGGTGCAACTGCCCCTATCCAGAGCCTACAACTTTGTTGTGGATTCTATTTTCTTGGGTACTTCGAATGCTATATTTGTTATCTTTGTGTCCTTGAAAAGCATTCAGGAGGTTTTGAATAGGTGGCCGTACCGTTGTTGAAATGGAAACTTTGTTGGGTTGGCGACAATCAGCTGAAGCTCACTTAAAACGGCTCAGCACAAAATAAGGCCCAAAGGACGTATGAAAAAATATTTGGCTGCAATGAAACTAAGGAGCCGTACACGGATACTTATGGCTGTGCAAACTATCGTAAAAACTGTTGCGATCGACATACCCATTTATTCTGCCTCCTTTTCTCTCCTATTAAAAGCCACAATTGAGTCAATTACTGTCTTCATAAATGCATGGGCTTGTTCAACTATAGCCATTTTGTATTGTTCCCAATTTATGAAACCCTAGAAAGAATGTAAATGCAGCTTGTTTTTAAATGACGAGGTAATTTGAACTCTCTGTGAAAGTTAATGAGACAATTCTAACTTTAAATAAATCCAAGTTATGTTGGGTATTCAATGTGGAAAAGGGCATTTAGAAATGTATATTAGAAGTAGTGCCATTTATTGTCTTGTATCCTCGCGAGAGCTTCGTATATTAATAAATACACCTAAAAAAACACTGCAATCATTTCTACTATATCCCGGAAACTTTACTAAGGTGAGCCCCGACTTCACCGTGCTTACTATCGCTATTCTCTAAAACGGAGAGTTTGAAGGTATATCTTCTTTCGTCCCATCGTCCTCTTTTATTTGCACTTTCAGCTTTACAATTTGCTTTCCCTATCATTTATGTATATAGGTTCAAACCAAACGCTACCACCTGTTTTCTTCATTTTCTTGTATATCGCTGCAATTATAATTGTGCTCATGACCAAAAATCAACCGGGGGCAAAAAAAAGTTAATCGTTTTATCTGCTTAAGCACCCGTCTTCAAAATGTGCGCTTGTTTATCAGACCTCATTCTTATCATCTTGTCGGTATTGTTCCCACCTTTACCGGTCTGGATTCGTCGTGGTTTCTGCACGTGTGACTCTTTGATCAATATCTTGTTGTGTTTCTTGGGCTACATTCCAGGATTGGTTCACTCCTGGTACATTATTGCCAAATACCCCCCCTTCCAGAACAGATCTGACACCACTATCTACTACGTTTACAGGAATGATTTGGAAAACCAGACCTTACATGGGCAAAACCAACACCATCAGAACAGCAATACTACCAATACAACCCAGCCCTCTTCTCAACAGGCACCACGTTCATACGGGGCTGTGGACCAACCTGTACCACCAGCATACAGTGAAGTGGAACCACGAAAGTGATTAATGAGGGATACGCGAAAGCACGAAAGGACAGAAGGCATTCATATTAAATAACCGGAGTCATCTATATTAAAGAACAAGACTCATCCATTTTAAAGAACAGGAGTCATCCATATATTAAGATACAAAAGTCATAGTAATGTAGGAATTGAAGAGGTAACAGTAAAAATGTACCTTTCATCTTCAAGTAATGTGGGATTTGAGGGTTTTTGTGGTTTATAAGCCTGTAAGGTATATTGAAGGAGGTATATTATCCTTGCGGGAGTCACAGGTTAAACAGCAATAAATCCAATTGTGGCTTATTCAGTTTCCTGGTCAATTGTATACACTTTACACCTCAAATGTAAAAACTCATACTAAGTCATCCCCCTTGAACTCCTCTTATGATCTTTGTGTTTTGTGATAAGAAAAGATAAGGTGAAACTATAAATCAGCAAACAACAACTTCCCAAAAAACTCCGCCTTCGGTAAAGACAACTGAGATAAATTATATACACAGCCTGATAAGGTAGAAGGCATGTCACAGCATCTTAATTGAACTCAATTCACGCAAATTGCAATGTTCTCACTAATACAAGACGCAATCAGTACAATGGGTAAACCGGGTGATCTGAACCAAGACGAGGATTCCCCCAACGACAATATCCCAAGATCTCAAATAAATTCAGTATCCTTGATAACCTCATTCAAGGACTGGTGGAATTCATCACCCGAGTTGAGGGTTCCCACGACCCTGGTAACTGAGCTGGAGAGAACTTATACGGCAAAAAAGACCAACAGGCAGATTGAGTACGACTTGTTTCGTGCAATTGTGTCCAACGATATATATATCCAGCCCCTAGATGATGAATCTGAATCCGATAAAGCAAACAGCACGCATAAGTACTATGGTGAACTCATGGATATTAACTTGAATGATCAAGTCACAATACACGAATTTTATCTTGAAAACAACGAACCCCATGAAGAAGAGACACATTTGGTTGTTATTCATGGCTATATGGCTGCAATGGGCTATTTCATCAAAAACGTGGAGACTATACTCAAAGCCAAACCTGGAGTGAGGTTACACTTGATAGATATGCCTGGGTTTGGAAACTCTTCACGTCCAGCATTTCCACAAGAACTCCTTGTAGATCCAGAGTCACACATTGAGCAAATTGGGCAGGTGTTGAAAGTCGAAAGCTGGTTCATCGACAAGATTGAAGAGTGGCGTGCAAAGAGGAATATATCCAGATTCGATTTGATAGCGCACTCAATGGGAGCTTATCTTTCATCCTGCTACTTGATGAAGTATAATAAACCTGGAATGGTTAAGAAACTTATGTTGGTGAGTCCTATGGGGACTGAGTCAAGTTGTATTAGTTTGCTAAATGATAAGAAACACCAATATAACCATCATAAGTACGGGAATGACCCTTTTGGCGAGTTACTAAATACAGCTAAAGACGGTTGCGGACACGAAAATAGCATTGATAATGAAAGTTCTGAACTCGGCAATCCCGAATCGTCAGAGTTGGAAGAACTTTGGGAACGACTTGGAAAACCAAAATTCCCCAAGAACTTCGTGTTAGAACACTTATGGAAGTACCATATGTCTCCGTTCCAATTGCTCCAAAATTTTGGACCATTATACCTGAAGCTTTTGAGCTACTGGTCGTTCAAGCGCTTTGCAAACATCAAATCTAACGGAGATGATACCTCCGGGGAAGACTTGGATTTGGCAATGAAGCTCCACAGCTATTCATATTCAATATTCAATCAGTTCCAAGGATCTGGGGAGTTGGCGATTACTAAGCTTATCAATCATGAAATTCTCCCATTTATGCCTTTGTGCGATCGTGGTTTCTGCGAATTTGTGATCGAGTCCGGTATTGATATTGCGATCGTCTACGGGGATAAGGACTGGATGAATCCCAATGGCGGAAAGTACATTCACGACAAGATAAAAGAAAAGGATAACGAAAGATCAAGATATATTATAATTGAGGAGGCTGGCCACCACATCTACTTGGACAATCCTGCAAAATTTAATGAAGAATGTTTGCATTTCTTTTATGGTGGAAATCTGCAAGCAGGGACCGAGACATTGAGAAAGCCTTGATTTAGTGAACGATTGGATGAGATAAGAGTGTGCACGTAACAAGGTACAGACTTAGAGGAGTTTTCAAGGAGGATAGCAAATACAGATACAGAAAATTCAATACAGAGACGTATGTGTTATATTGGAGACCTTACTTCATTCTATGTATACATTCTGGCACCTAAAGTTTCTTAGTTCGAAAACGAATCTCGTTTAATGCATTACCCAATCTAAACTACTCATACTTCCATTCACATCCCAAAACGCGTTCAATGGCGGTCAAATCTCCTCCATCTTTCAATATGCGTATCATATTCCGTGCGTTTCTTGTATTTGTAGCCCTTTCGATCTGCTCTTTCAACTCTTCGCTTTTCTTGAATGCCGAAGAGATAACCTCGTCTGGAATACTAGCCAACTTGGCCACATTCAAACCGTACAGGTTATTTACCACACCCGTCACTAGGTTGTACAAAAAGATAACCTCTGGGAAATCTTGCCCAGGTTTCTGAACTTGTTGAAAGCCCATGTGGTAGTTTGCAACCTCGTCCGGGTATTTGCTTTCCAAAACGTGAAGAGAAGGGTAGTGCGTAATGAACAACACCAATGGATTACAAGACGAACCAATCAAGTAATCCAAAATGGAGTGAGCCAAGGCTATCCCATCGGTTGTGCCCGTTCCACGACCAATCTCATCTAATATTATGAGGGAACGTGGGGTGACACAGTTCACGATCTCGCTACATTCCAGCATTTCTGTCATGAACGTCGAACTTCCCCTAAGGATGTCATCACTTGCACCCATACGAACAAAAATGGTATCGAATATCCCCATTGTTGCGTAGGTACATGGGATGAAACACCCAATCTGATTCATGATCACAAGTAGAGCTACCATTTTGACGTACAGAGATTTTCCGCCCATATTTGGACCTGTTATGATCTGTGCACGCTTTGTTCCATTCATGTGGATGTCATTAGCCACGTAGTGTGATGAATTAGATAGAGACTCAATGATTGGATTTCGACCTCCAGCAACCTCGATCACTTGTTCATCCACAAGTTTTGCACGCGCGGTTTCGCTCACACGAGAAGCTGCCAGCAATGAAAGAAGACAGTCAAACATCGCAAGGTTCTCGACTACCTTATTGAAAAATTGATAGTTTTCATCGATTTCAACAAGAAACTGCTGGAATGCCTCCTCGCAAACTACGAGGAGAAGTTCTTGGTGGTATTGTAAGAGCTTGTATAGACGAGCGGCTTCTTTAGAGCGAAACCTCGATACGCTTTGTGTGCCGTTTATACGATGCCAATCTGAAGGAAGTGAGTCTACAGCCTTTCCGTTACGAACTTCCACAAGATAAGGCTCCTTGTTGTTCGTGATGTAGGTTAAGCTTGGACGGTTGAGTAGTTTTCGTATGTTTTGCAATTCTTCATCAAGATCCCGCTCGAGATCCGCGATGCAGTTCTTTTGCTCAACAATCTTTTCCCAATTACGCTGCTTGAGATCAAAAAACTGTGTTTTCTGATCCTCCAAATCCTTCTTGTCGTCAAGTATGAATGAAAGGTCCACCATCCGCATGAAATTTTCCACGAGATCCAGCGAAGCAAGCTGTTTGATGGTGGTGAAGATTCGAGAGAGAAGTGACGGGTGACTCATGCCACCACTTGTTTTATTTTCGGAATTAGCGTTGTTCCAGCTCTCTCTCTCAGCAAAGCTCACTATCGCCTTGTCAAAATCTCTTGCTAACTTGACCACCGCATTGAAACAATCCAACAACAAGTACACCTCTCTCCTTGTAATTTTAGGAGTGGTACCAACAGAATAATGTATCTTGATCAATAACTGCTCAAGGTCTATCTTGGTACCAATTTTGTCCAATGCACCCATAAATGCATCAACAACCTGGTTGAAACTGGCAGTTATGGTTTCGACGGCCTGGTGGCGTTCCTCTATTTTGTGTTTCTCTATAAGCGGCTGCGAAATCCATTTGAAAAGTAGCCTTTGGCCAAACCGGGTGCGTGTGTGGTCCAAGAGCCACACCAATGAACCCTTGGTATTGTTATCTGTCAGGTTACGGAAAATCTCTAGCGCATGGAGTGAACTGCTAGGCAAAACCATCAGAGTACGATCCGAAAACTGTCGTACATTGGAAGCAATCGTGAAGATATTACTAAGTTTGAATTCAGAGAGATAACGAAGAAGCTCTCCAACACAAACTTGCACAGAATACTCAAGTTCTGTGATATGACTCCCATCCATACCTTCATCTGCAAAAAACTGGACAACTGACTCCACACCATCTGGTGAGTCTCTCTCCATAACTAAGGCTTCTGAGTTAACCAAGCGTATAGTTTTTTTTGCAGAACTATCTCCAACAACAATAGCCTCACTAGGGTATAAATACATCAACCTGGTTTCTAACTCTCCTGGCTTGTAACTGTCATACACTATGGAACCAGTGGAAGGTTGTACTGCCACTAACGAATTGGAATAAACGCAGACGATATAACTGCCGTCGTTGTCTGTAACGATATCGTCCAGTTCATCTCCCATGTAGGTACCCTTTGTGTATACTGCAGCGACGTCTCTTTTCATGACTCCAGAATCTGCTTTTTCCCCCACCTTTCCATCCTTTCCTTTTTCTATGCTCTTCACTATGGATGACTCAGCTTGTTTCACGATGCCGACCTTGTGACCATACTCTAGTATTCGCATCAAGTTGATGTGGAGTTTAAAGTCAGGAAAAGAGCAGTATGAAAACTGACTAGAACGCTGCCCACCATCACCGCCCTCGATGAACATAATGTTGAGTATTTTTGCACAGATTCGGGCATCTTCACCAAATGCTTTGTATTTGTAGCCAATCTGCCACAAGAGAAGCTTGTCTGTGTGATTTTCTTGGAGCAGTACAATCTGGCGCTCGAGAGGAGTCAATGCCTTTTTCTTTGTAGCTTTTGTAGCTTCCAATGCAGTTCTTTTGTTGGAAGCTACTCGAGCTTTTGTCAGAGACGAAGTAACCACGCCCTTGGCCTTTCGGGTAGATTTCTTTGAGTTTTCACGACTAGATGTCAGGTTATTATTTGCAGGTCCTGCTTCTGTTTTCGTTTCTATTTCCCCTCCAGTCTCTTGTGGTTTTATGACATTTGCAGAAGTCGATTCCAGTTCGTTTGAAAGTTGTCTTTCTTGTGATATTGCAATGTCTGATTTACAATTTGCTAACTTGGGCAGCTTATTCAATTCAACTTGTGAGGAATCAGCTGTTATGCTGGAGGATCTCGGTGATTCTTCAATGTCAATTGAAGTGCTATCTGTACTGTCCTGCGTACTTGGGACGTTTCTCGATTTTTTGCAATCTGATGAAGATGCAACCTTTGGGTCCACATCATCTTTCGAGATTGTCGGTATTTGTTTATCCCCTCCAATAGATTCCCCAGTCCCATTTTTGGTGGGCTTGAAGAAATGACTTATGGAAGACTGCTTCTTTGCCATGACGTGTAGTAGGTTGAAAAATGAGCCTGAGAAAATGCAATTAGATCTAAAACTGAAAAAGCTGGTGACAGTTTGGGATTATAGAGAGTAGCAAATTCTTATTCCATTTCAGGATAAACCAAGATCTTTACTGAGTTTATACCAGCACTAACTCAAGGAATTATTATAACTACTTGTATAATAACTACTCAAGCCATCACTTGTTCTGCCAAATCTCTAAATCCTTCCCTATATATACCATGTTCAACTATCTCTAAATCGTTCCCTATATATACCATGTCCAACTATCTCTAAACCTTTCTCTATATATACCACTCCCAATTATCTCAAACGATTGAAACTCACACTATTCACGTTAGCTCGCTTCAAACTCTCCGACGAATCGTTTTTAAACTGGTAGGGACCACCGGGGACAGGTACATTTTTCCATATTGCTCCCGGTAGTGCCCCTGAGGAGTTTGTCTTCCTGAGAGTAGGTGAATTCTCCTCACTTGCCCCAGGCGACCAATTCAGAAGAGAAGGTCTGCGTCTGCCAGGAGATTCTAAGTTTGCAAGCGAGGTCCGGCTGCTGTTAAATACTACATGCCTTGCAATTGACAGAGACAGCGAAGACCTGCGCTGACGTACAATCTCGTCAGAAGCACGAGTTGCCAAGCGAACAGGAGACGGTGTGATCGACGATGACCGTGATGCTGTACGCGCTGGCTTCGGTCCTTGCGTTTCTGGTAACGAGGAGAGCTTTTGCTCCACCACAGTACTTTGAGACACATTTGGCCACTCCTCTGCGTTCCTTATGTCATTTTCTGGGGTCCCCAACCGACTGGTCGAGGGATTGAAGGTTTCTGCTCGAGTTTTGAGGCGATTCTTGCGGATTTTCTCTGGGCTGGTATTGATAGAGGAGTTCTCGGTCTTCAAAGAAGCGCTCTTCTCGAGTAGACCTGCATTTGTTGCAAATGATGCTCGTTGAGTTGCTGAAGGTGACTGATTGGTATATTGGGAAACTTGGTGATGCAGGGTGGGTCCAAGTGGAGGTTCCCTAACTTGTGCAGTTGATGAATTAGTCGAAGCGGGTTTGGTGATCGAGCCTTCAGGCTTCTGGTGGGCCACTGTTTTCTCACCAGATTTTCCACCGTGCAGAGAAGTCGCCTGCACTTCTTTTTTGATTGGTACTATCTCACCGTTTTCATTTCTTAACTTTATTGAGCAAACTCCTTCTGAATGAACCCGCAGCTTCACTGGGCTCGTTTTCCTGCTGTGATTCCTTTCACTATTTTGCGATCCCAAAATCGCCTCAGCAGTACCGCTAGAACTGCGTACTTTTTTATTTGATATGGCTTGCCTTGCGTTTGTTCCTGTGTCTTCTCCACTTTTTGCATGCGCTCTCTGTTTCGCATTTGATGCCATCAAATTAGCCTTTTCGACACTCTCTGTTATTGCAGCTTCAAGTGGAGGAGTCGAATGTAGTCGGGGTATATCAGGCGAACTGCCAAGCTTTCCGGAAAACGAATTTGCAAGAGTGTTGTGAGCCAACTCAAGCGAGGCCATCTGCTCTGACAATGACTGTGGGCTGTCTCTGGAAGCTGCAATAGTAGCATCGGGTGAAGAGCAGTTGTCTTCGGTAGAGCAGGTGCTAGTTGAGCTTTGGGTGTCAGATACACCATGACCAATAATAGGTGTGGATTTTTCGGATTCTGAACGAATAGCTGATTCGCTCACTTCATGGTTCCCCGGTTGAGGGGATTGTTTATTTCCTGATGGGCTCAAAGATGAGATTCGTACATCACTCAAAGTGATGGTGCCATTGGACGGATTGTCAATACTCTCAAGCAGACTTTCAGACTTGGAAGAAGCGTACTTGATATCCGCTTTCTTACCTCTTAAACTTTCCGTGATACCGTAATCTTTCTCTCGACTTTCCCTTCTCTCTTCTCCATAATCAATTGCATTTTCGGATGATTTCCTCAATGAAGGCGAAATCATCACCGACTTCAACGACGGCGTCCTGATGCCTGGGGTCTGTGGCGACCCAAATGAGCTGCGCGGCAGAAAACCTGCACTTGAAAGCATTGGTGGACGGTAGTTGTACGTGTTAGAGCGCTTCCTACTGGCACTCAAGCTCGGAGGTCTGTTGCGAATGAATCCGTCCAGCGGATTGGACGTTGGGAGCGATTGCGAATGTGCACGTCTCACCGGATCTGGATCTATGGGTGTAATGGGATCAGCAAGGGGATTTTGGAACGCAGCATTTTTAGGACTGGGGCCAGTAGGTGACAGTGTCTCACACTCGGTGAATTCGAATACCTGGTTCGAGAAACCAGGGGATGTCGGAAAGGCCAGTACTTCATTCCCATGTACTCCTCCTTTTACCTCGTTTGAAATATTCACACTTTCCACCCCTATGTATTTCTTGGATTTTTCCCCAACTTTATCTTGTGGTCTTCCAACGTCAACCCCGTATCCCATGCTATTGTCGAGCCCATTCTCTCGTAAAGTGTACTCACTTTCACTTTGTTCGAGCCCCACTGCGCCACTTATAACACTTCGGAGACTCTGATTTGTCAGTGTGTAACCGGGTTGGTCGATTTCATTGAACACATTCTTGCGTAGCCTTTTGTATAACTTCACCATCTCGAAGGTTGCGGCATAGGCAACCGGTGCCCATCCTTTTTCATTCTGTATCTCCTCTAACGCCTTCAATTTACTTCGAAACTCATCCTCAGATTTACTTTCGCTAGCCACGTATCGTACAAGTACCTCCACGCACGCAAAATGTCCGTATTGGAAGGCCAAGTGCATGCAAGTATCGCCATTCGCATCGGGCAAAAGCCAGTCAGCACCAAATTCAAGTAATAACTTGGCACCTTCGGTAAAACCCTCGACACAACTGACGTGAAGGGGTGTCCTACGGTAAGGACCTCCGGGAAAATCTCGCCAGATTCGGCCGGGGAATTCTTGGAGAAGATAATGGAGTGTTTGTGCATGATGGTGTTTTGCCGCGACATGGAGTACCAGGATGTCGTCGTATGATAGTAAATCAATGTGTGAGTATTTTGACTCGAGCGTTCCCATATGATTTACAAATGACACTAGATGAAAGCATATAAGGTAGTGCCCGTGAAATGACGCGTAGTGGAGATTGGACCAGCCATTGTGCGAGGGATCCACATTTAGCCATAATCGTGGGAATCTCTGAAGTAGTCGAGTAACTATGGAAAGGTTTCCTGCGATTATGGCGTTTCGCAAACGTTCTGAAGGTTCCAACATGAGAAGAAATAGATTTTTGAGAAAATATTATTCTTAGATTGTGGAGAGAATGTAGGTGCGATTTAGCAGTTTCGAAAACGTCACATATACGTGTAACCATCGTTATTCGGTGATCAACCTGTCTGTTTATCTACCATATTCAGAGAGAAATTTGATGCAAGATCTCTTTGTGAAGACGTATAGTTAATGGGCTATTAAGTAAGCTTCTATTTTTTGTAAACAATTTCGGGTCTTTCTGGTTTTGGTGAAATTCCACTTAGGTCTAATATGGGAAGCCCTCCGCGTATTAAGATTTCTACAGCAAGAAAGGGACAACATGAAAATCTGCTTAAGTAAACCCTCAAAAAGAAACAGTTATGAGATTTGAAGACAACTATATAAGCCCGAACCCCAAGTAAATACCTGTTAGCTTTGCTTCCTCAATTTGCGGTCTATTTGTTCATTTTTAACTGATTCCTCGCCTTATATTTAGCAGACTTCCATCGACATTTCGTCTCATTGTCATTTATCGAAATGAGAACCAACAGGATTGACCTGCCAATATATCATTTGTGTACTCATTCTTTTCGAGTTTTTTGCACCCAATCTTTATAGTACTAAAACTTTAGTTTCTTGTAGAGAAGAAACAGCAAATTTCTTTCATTGGTACATGCTTTCAGTCTTAAAGAACACCTACCTTACGTTGAACAGTTGGAAATAAACCCTAAAGCGTATTAGCTCACACGCGACAATGGCATCACCTTTTGATTCTTAAAATCATGTCTATTGCCTCACCAGACACCCTTTGAAGAATCTATCCTGCGCACACTATTACCTTACCATGTACGAAAATTTCAAAACATTCTGAACGAGCACTATAGCTTCATAACAAACCAACATGAGATGAGACAGCCGAGGTTACTAGAAAGTGAAAGGTGTAAGCGGGGTGGTTGTATAGAAGACTGGACAAATCCGAATGTGCCGTGCCCACAGATTTCTTACACCCTTCTTCAACCAGGCAAAATATGTAAGACGCCTCACTAGCATCGACAATCGATCATGGTCCCCGGTTAACTACTGAGAACATTTACCACACTCTTCTGCTATAAAAGTAACAATTACTTCCCTTTTCGAATGGTAAGAACAGCGCTCTAAATTTTATTTATTCCGATAGGCCCAGTTGTACATTAAAATAAAGAACGAAGCACAACGCATCACTATCCGGGGCCATACTATCGAGGATTGACTTTCTCGAATACAACAATAAGGCAAGCCAATTTCAAGTATTTACGGTTGGTAGCCAAGCGATACAAACCGTCGTACATGCAATACATTCAAAGGATATAAACTCTCGTCTAGCTGCATTTAAGCGAAGTCGACAAGCAAACTTGACTACAGAAGCCTTTTGGAGGGAAAGGAAATCTAACGAGAACGCTACTACGCAACTTTCTAGGGACAGGAAGAAGACAGGTAGTTAGAACTTGAGTTAGGTTCTCAAAAACAAAGCTATAGAGAATGCATTTTACTTGAAACACGGCCATTTTTTACCTTATTTAGCGATACTTTTCTTTACAACTACACTCAAGACATTTCTCCGGAACTTGGGGTAAAGTTAACAGTTGCATAGTTTTCTAGTTGCAATTTCAGTGCACTCAGCTGATACGATTACTCATGATACGTATATTGGCAGTCTCTGACATCCGGGGTAACTGGGATTATTTGTCAGAGCTCTTTCAAGCTGAAGCTCGTAACGGAAGACCCATTGATGTGATAATACACACAGGAAACTTTGGCTTCTGGGACGAAGATACAAAAAATGCTGAAGTCAACTACTTGAAGCAGATTGTTGCATTCCTGGATGTCCTCGAAAAGGATTTGGCCGACCAATTGAACAGTTTAAGCATCTTAGAGAAAAGTGGATCCAATGATATCCGTGAGCATGGCCTGAAGGAAGGGGAAGGTAACGATATAAAAGAAAGACAAAATGACTTTACAAAGCACACTCCAGAGGACAACGACATTGATACTTATCAGAGAGTAAACGAGGAACTAAATAGGCCCAATCATAGGAGCCAATCGAACCAAGCCTCAGATATATCCTCCTCTTTTTACAAACTTCTTGGCACCTCCAGTTTAAGCCAGCTTCCTGAGTACTTAGCTGGTCACAAACACTTGCCGTGTCCAGTATACACCATTTTTGGTCCTTTAGATGATCCACGGGTGGTTCATTTCTTCCAAACCATGAACCCCATACTCAACTTGCATTTGGTTGACCACAACCTGAACTTTATCATTGAAACATCCCAAGGACAACCCAACATACGTATTTATGGCTTAGGGGGCTCACTTAGAATACATGGGTTGTTTGACAGCGGAGACTTACCATATCCTGGTGTGTGTGGCCGCGAAGGAGAACTTTGGATTACCTTAACGCAGATTGCAGAATTATATTCAAATATATCCAACTCAAATGGTATCAGCACAGGCACTTCAAACAGCGAGAATACAATCAATATTTTCTTGTCCCATGCTCCTGTGGTGAAGAATCCACTTCTTGAGCACCTAGCTATTGTTACACACGCGGACTTCACTGTGAGCCAGGGTCTACACTTTCGGTACCCGGTTATGGGCAACGGTATGAGCTTTGTAGATTCTATGGGTGGATCTGCGGGTTATGTTGATGGCTACCGGGCAAAATTCTCAAGGCTAAGGATGATATTGGGCGAGTTGTGGGCAATAGTAAGGAAAGATGTGGAGGCGTCATTGGAATGTGGCTTAAACGAAGGTCTCGATGAAAACAATATAAGTATAATGGGTGAAATGGAAGCTGATATGAAAGGAGAGACTAATGATGAAGAAAATTTAGGACCGAACGATACGCGACATGAGAAAAGATGGCTTTCTGACTTAATAGAGCTTGGCTTGAGTATCTTCGACAAAATCCCGGTGTCTCAAGGTGACCAGGTGGAAAGGATTGTTCCCTTACGATTGACAAAATACAGGGATACCAGAAATTCAAAAAATTACTGTGAGACTCCTGATAACGGTCGAACTATTCTCAAGCGCATCAATGACTACTATTTCGATGCCTACTTCAACCTCTGGCACTTCAACTTGTGCGATTCCCGATCTCAACCAGCGCAGGAGCGTGATCTAGAGCAAGGTATTCAAGCCAGAAAACTTAAAGGGGAAAATGAGGCTAATGAAAACGAAGGGCAATCACAACAACAAAGTCTGCAATTCTCTACAAATTTCAATCTGGCCCCGACCAAGAATATCATGGTCTTCAAGTTAGACTCCGAAAACAACTTTTCCCTCGATCACGCTTCTAGCCAGGGTTTTAATTTTGGGTTTAAGGCAAGCGCAAAGAAAGTCACTGAGAAAACAAGTGATGATCACCGCAAGAGTCGTGGAGCATTCCGAGGTCGCAGAGCTAAACGCGCTAGAGGTAGAAATAAGAGGACGGGTTGATTCAAAAAATGACCGCATTCACAGCATAATACGCGGATGGATTAAATACCCAATGGATGACAACCCTAATACAGAGTATAGCATTTGTACAATGAAATGACGTTGATCAACCTCAAATACCAAGTGGTCCATTGACTTTAATCTCCCAGTATTGGTTCAAAATTGAAGTATATTTGCTCAAACTGGCTATTGAGCCCTTCCCATCAAACTGGGATTGCAATTTCATTCTATATTCTACTAAAGCTTTGTAAGACTAATAGCTTCCAGTAGCTCGTTTATCAGCAAACCTTCTTAGTTCACGGCTTGGAAAGAACGCGATAAAACCAAGCTCCAAATATATAGTTATTCTCCATAAAGCTGTTATCAGTCCAAAACAAATATGGATTGTGTTTGATAAACTCGGTCGCAGCTGGGTACTTATCAATAGTGATTGTTTTTCACGTAGAACTCACCGTAATTCCAGTTGGATGAATCCCTGCCTTGTTCGTACCTGCGATCCTCGGTCCAAATCGCTATATATGTTACTAGTACCTACAACATATTCCTTACTCATTCATTTCTATATCCCAATGCTTAGTGGTGCTCGAATGGCAACTTCTGGCCAAACATGACCGGTCCGTCCTCCTTGATTCTGTAGAAGATGTAAAACCACATGGAAGCTCCCAAGGCCTTGGCTGTCCATTTGATGTGTGGCAGAACATGTGGCGCGGATGCAGCAGCGTGGCGAGCGAACTTAGCAGCGTGGTGTGCGGCCATTGTAGTGTTTGTAGTTCTTGACGTAAGTTTTTTTACCCTCTTTTGGTTGGACGATGATCACGGTTTTTACACGTGACCTATTCACATATTAAACTGCGAAAAAAATTAAGAACGGAATATTTTCATTCTTAAGGGCCGCTTATGGATCAGTTCTTGATGGTCAATGCGAGTAAGGTCTCGTTGTTGAGTACATTATCATACTATTATTTTTGGTTAATACATGGGCAGAATATGTGTTTTTTTTCGTGTTGGGAGATATTAAAACGCTAATGGTGACATAGCACGTCATACTGTTGGCTATGAACTGCCCTAGGTCATGCTGCTTAGATTGTACCAAGTACTGAGTCTGCTTTAGTGCAGTAGTCATGCTCTATAAGATATTAAAAGGGAAACCCAGTTTCCTACTTTTTGTTTTAAGTTATTCCTACTTTTTGTAACAAAGCAATTCCCACTTTCTGCAATAGCAAAGACGCTCCCACTTGTGTACTAGCAGTCTTCAACAGATATACCTCCTAGCAATTCATCCTCAAGAATCTTCTGCGCCTGGATCGTGATCGAATCTAATTTTGTACATTCTTAATGACGTCATTATTCTATGATATGCTAGATGCAACAAAACTAACATGAATGTACGTAATATACAGTCTCTGTGTTGCGTGCATTTTCTTTGACCACTCAAATTGTTGATGACAACACTAATTTCCGTTCAAAAATGATCTAATTTTACTTCTGTTATGATTGTGAGCGATTGCCAATAGAATGTTGAGAATGTGATTGCCACTCCACTTCCAAACTCATCTTTTAAACATGTCTTCGATACAACTTTGCAGCTTCTGCGTTTAAAAACCAGCCATACTGTAAATCTTCTCGTTCTGTATTTTGTTGAGAAAACGTTCTTCGTGTACTCACACTTGATCTAAATTACATTCCCCTCATTGTACACTTGTTTATGCTGCTAAATTTATACCCAGCAACACTCTCTATTGATACAACGTTGTGTAACGTTCTCGCCTATTTTTAGTTTTCCTGCACATAAAAGCTGGCTGCGAGAAATCCAACCAGCCACCAGGACCAGCTCAGATCGGAGACCCTGGCAACAGGGGTTATCAGGGGGAATGATACAGAGATCATTGTTGAATACACTGTATGAGCTCCTTTTAACAGTAGGAAAGACTGAAGGAAGGTAAACCAAGAGTACTTACCGTAGGTGAGATTTACGGTTTGCAATCAAATATGTAATTACACTACCCTTTACGTTAAATGAGTTGCATAAACCTATTTTTGTTTATCAATGATTTTGTGTGCTTTGATTTGACAACCAGCAGGATCCGCTCAGCCCACAGGGTCATGGAAAACCATCCAGTTGGTATAAATTGAGTCCATATTCCACCTAGTTCAATTCTTCTTCACTACACAACCAACAACCACTTTTAACAATGAAATACGCTTTTATCGCAGCCAGTTTGCTCACTTCTTCATACGCCGCATACGTCCCAAGCGAGCCATGGACTACTTTGACTCCATCTGCTTCTGCCCCAAGTGGTGCTGTTACTGACTATGCTAGTAAATTCGGTATTCAGGTTGTGACAGTGTCCGGTTCTTCTGCTGCTGCTTCTGCCACTTCCCAAGGTAAGAGAGATGGTGTTCAGCAGATCGGTGATGGTCAAATCCAGAAGCAGACTTCTATCTCGCTTTCTACTCCACCAACTCCAACTAAGGCCTCTGTCATTAACCAAATTGGCGATGGCCAGATCCAGCATCAGACTACTGCTTCTGCTGCTTCTGTCATCAACCAGATTGGCGATGGTCAGATCCAACATCAAACCACTGCCCCAGCTGCTTCCGTCATCAACCAGATTGGCGATGGTCAGATCCAACATCAAACCACTGCCCCAGCTGCTTCTGTCATCAACCAAATTGGTGATGGTCAGATCCAGCACCAAACCACTGCTTCTGCCGCATCTGTTATCAACCAGATCGGCGATGGCCAGATTCAGCACCAGACCACTGCCTCCGCCGTGAACCAGATTGGTGACGGCCAAATTCAGCACCAGACCGCTGGCGCCTCGCAAATCAGTGATGGTCAAGTCCAAGCATCTAGTGCTCCTAATGCCTCTGGCCCTCAGGGTATCTCTAAGGCTTGTGCCACTGAGAACTCATTGACCATGAAATTGGACAAGTCCGTTTTGACTGACGGTAAGGGTAGAATTGGTGCCATTGTCGCTAACAGACAGTTCCAGTTCGACGGTCCTCCACCACAGGCTGGTTCCATCTACGCTGCTGGTTGGTCCATTACTAAGGAGGGTAACTTGGCTTTGGGTGATGAAGACACTTTCTACCAATGTGCTTCCGGTGACTTCTTCAACTTGTATGACCAGAACGTTGCAGCTCAGTGTTCTGCTGTTAAGTTGTCTGTCATTGATTTGGTGACCTGTTAAATGGTTCCATTTGTTCTCGTTGTTTCAGTTCTTGTACACTAGGTATTTACATGATGTTTTTAGATAAAAGAAAGTGCTTTTAAGATTAGATGTATTTGGTTATGGTGCTACCCTCACTAAGGATGTCTTCATAATATTAAAAAACTGGAGAAATCTTAAAAAAACCTACAGGCGAAAAATATAATTCCCACTGTATAAGTTTTTTTTGGTATAGATTGTGTTCGTGTTAATTCACACCACCTTTAGATTGAAAGGTGAGAGTAGATTTTTATAATAATCCTTCCAAAAAATAACCATCGTAACATGTGTATATTCCCCACGTCAACCATTAATACTATGGTTTACCCTAAAACTCTTCTGTGCAACCCTCTTTCTACTTATTCCTCTCTTACTTGCCTCCTCATATTGTCTTTATCTATCATAACATCATACCTACTCTTTACTACCTCTTTTTGTTGGTTTTACCTGTCATAGTATACGCCACACTGGTATACAACGTATTCTCAGCATTGAACGTACTATGTTCGGTTGTCAGATCTCCCACACCGTAGGTTAACGTCACAGAACTGAAATTTGCAAACGGATCCTGGCTCTCCTTTACCAAAGTTGTTTCGGGGGCTCCACTCATATCAACACTTTCCGGTGCCTTCTCCACTTTCTTTGAATTCGTCTTCGTTAAGACTGGAATCATGGGCGGTTTCTGGTGGCGCAACAATGCCCATTGCGTGTTCTTGAAAAACACATGCTTCTTAATATCCAGTGCACCCGTACGGGAACCCAACCGCTTAGCTTCGTCTTTAATAAGTAACTTTTTGATAAGGCTCTTGCAGCTGGAACTAACTGGTTGAGTGTCCAAAAATCTCACCTCCTTCTTTAACACGTTAGCAAACGTTTTTTTGCGGTCCGCACCTTTGAAAGGTGTAGTTCCGTAAAGCATCTCGTAAATAAAAATGCCCAAAGTCCACCAATCAACTGCACTTGTATGTCCTTTGCCCCTAATAACCTCTGGAGCAATATATTCCTCCGTACCCACAAAAGAGTTGGTACGGAACCCATCTATACACGCTTTTGTGTCCAATGTTGGTGAGCTATGGTCAAGCCCCTTATTGAAAAAAATCGCAGGGTTCTTTGCACTTTCGCTTTGTTTCAGCAAGTCAAAGTCACTCAACATGATATGGCCACTTTGGTGTAAGAGAATATTTTCTGGTTTTAAGTCTCTGTATATGAATCCCATCAAATGGAGGTATTCAAGAGCGGCTGTAACTTCAGCGGCATAAAATCTTGCATCGTCTTCCAGGATCGACTTCGTTTCACGTGTTTGTAAAGCACGGAAAAACTCTCCTCCCATACAATACTCCATACACAAGTACAAGTAGTCATTCGACTGGAATGAATGGTACAATGTGACAATAAATGGGTGATTGCTAGTGGCCAAGATTTCCTGCTCGGCAAGCGCACGCTTGATCTTATTCCGCTCAATCATCTCCTTTTTGTTCAAAACTTTCATGGCATAAAGCTTGTTGCTCGCTTTCTCCCGCACCAAGTACACTTTACCTACGTCACCCTTTCCAAGTACTCGAATCTTCGCAAAACAGTCCGCATTGACCTGCACATCCATGACTTTGGTTGCAGCACTCGAGTACATCCGCTCCTGTGTGTAAGTGCGAGGTTTTTCTGTTATGGTGACTTCACCAATGTGCTTATTCACATCAAACTCAAGTTCAGAGGGTTCAGGCTCGGGCTCCACGCTACTGCTTTTTTCGTTGAGTAGGCGGTGAACAAGAGGGGCCGAAGCAACACGACGAAGCGTGCGCTGAAATGGAGAAGACGGAGCTGGTAGTTGTAATGCAGGTGGTTTCTGTGTTTGTTCAAACTTGTTTGATGATGGCGGAAGTAGGTCGCGATCTGATTTGTCTTCAGAATTGGAACCTAACTTGCCAAAGTATCTGAAGGTTGAATTCCTTTCAGGTGTGGCGTCGATTTTTTCCGTAACTTTCGAGCTCTCAGGTGTCCGGAATGACGAAAGTACTTCTGGGTCAGCTCTCTCCGGGCTGTTTGCAAATCGAGAGTCCGTGAAACGCCGTGCATTCTCCGTAGAATGGTTCGAAGGTTTCGTAAACTGAATGGGTGATAAATTTTTATCCCTTTGTACCAGGTCGTGGAAACGTTCTGGAGTTTGCGTCAATCTGTCCGGTACATGCTTGAACCTCTCAGGAGTTCCTGAAGTTCTTCCATACATTTCGCCATACCTTTCTCCCTTTTCGCTTCTATCATCATAGCTGTCAAGATCCCTTCCTGGGGAACCTGTCAAAAATGTTTTCTTTCTAACCTCAGTGCGATCCTTTACATATGTGTAGCCCAGATCAACTATGCTCTCATCCTCACTTGAGTACTTTTCCGAGTGATGAACCTGTGGCGGTTTCAAAATGTACTCATCAGGTGCCGGCATTAGCTGATCTCCACTCGAATTCTTGCCCAAAGAGAAAACCGAATCGTTGTGTCGTAACGACACGGAGAGAACATCGTTGGCAGCATCATCCATGAGCTGCTCCGATATTTCCTGCGTGTGCTGTGGCAACCCTTGGTGTGCGAAATACAAGTTGGACGCAAGAACTGGACTATTCAAGTTGGAGCTAGGACTCAAATTGTTTAGAGACGCAGAAGGATTCACAACGTCATCATCGTTGGTTTTAGGACTATTGGAATTCTTATCCGGTGTTTTCACCTCAATCGTTGGGCTTGTGAGGCTTTTTTCAGTTTCTTTGTGGCTTGTTCTACTTGAAACACGTGATGGACTCACCGGGCTAGACTGGGAACGCTTCCTGCCTAGCAACCGCTTAACTATGGAAGGTGGTGTGCGTGTTTCGAAAATTGAATCCACCAGGTCATCGCATGCCAGGACTGGGCCCATTTTCGGACTTCTACCTATAGTAGGACTATTTTTTGCAGAATGACGACTTCTGAACAGTTCCTTGAGCAGAAATATGGAAGAACCAGCAGAGTTCGTGGCCGTCCCACTGGACTTGGTATTGGTTCTCAAGTCCGATGGGGATTTACTACGGGTTTTCGGATCAAACAGTGAAGTGTCACTTTGCTCGCATGCAGAATTTATAGGCTCAGCTGATGTGACATTTGTGTTAAAAGAGCTTGGTTCTAAAGGTTGTTCAATGTTGGGAAGTTCGTTTGAGATTTGTCGGAGTTTGCTGGAACCCTTCTGACTAAGATTTGAACATGGGTTCTTCAACATAGGTTGACTTTGAGACGTGTGATTTTGAGCCCCTTTTATATTTGCATTTTCTTTTGTATAATAATTTGTGTTGGGTTGATCCGGTCTATTTTCAAAGTTCTCAGTTAAGTGAATATCTTTCACTCCCTTTTCTAACTCCATCAGCCCCCCCTCTAAATCTCCTGTTTCCTCAAAACACTTATCTCCATTGACCTCACTAATATCTCCGTGTGTCTCTGTCTTATCTTTTTCTTTTTCCCGTTCGTCCCTTCCTTCTGCCATCTTAAACAACCCTTTCAACTTAGCCAAGCTGGGCTGCTTGCGGAGTTCGCCTGATGACGACGAAGATGCCGTAACTGTCTGTTGAGGGGGCTGTAAATGCGTGTGTTCATCGTGGTGGAAGAAACGAGATAGCGAAATCGACCTCAGTCGAATCCGAGAGTCTGGCCTAGACGGTGACTCCTCCGGATGAGTTTCGGCATCTGCGACGGAATCTCCTTCAACGTTGAGATCCGCATGTGCCACACTTGATGATGCAGAACTATTTTGTGGGCTATTTCCATGATGGAAGAGCGCGTTGTAAAGGTTGACCATCGTGGGGTTTCCTTTTAGCAACCTTTTTGGAGAAGCTGCGAAAGAACAAGTATGCGAAAAATAGGAAAATGGAGGAATAAATGGGGAAACTGAGGCAATTTAAGAATACAGATTTAAAAAAGGTATTACTTGTTGGAATCACTGACTAAGAAGGCTGTGGTGCCATCGACAGACCAGCTTATAGAACTTTTCAAATGGCACTATACTTGATATTTTGATCACTATTTAGCGATATTCTAGCAAAAATGCTTTCTTCTTACTTTTTAATAATATCTTCAATATGTTGACTTGTTTACATCTACGGATATTGGCCTCTCTGCGTTCGCACTCAGCTCACGTTCCTGTTATCACTTTCCCAATTTGGAAGGGAAACTATAATTCAAATACTTACCAATGGTGAGTTTTTGCCGAGAGCTATTTTTGAAAGATTCAGCCTTTTTATAATTCTTTCTCACACTTCCGTTTAGATCCTTGTTTCATCACTCTTTGCTGATCACCGCCTTGTTGGTTTAATTACGTAATCAAGCATCGCTCTTAGGGACTAATCCTGGATATACTCTATCAACATGTCACTACATACCGGTCTCGTTCCCACATCATATATCTTGTTTCCAAGTTTAGTTTCGATATCTATTCTGCTCTACTCAGTTATATTTGGTAACCCATTCCGTTTTTGGGCATTCTTCGCCTTAAGTCTTCAGAAAGACCTTTGTAGTCGGTATTCTATTTGCCTTTGAAGTACCAGCATTATATGGTCAGAACTCTGAAATCCTCTTATACCAAATGAGGTGGCAAGAGGAAGTTAGGAATCAGATTCTTGATGTGATAAATATGTCCACAGTTCTTGCACACCATCTTTCCCTCTAAAATTTGGGTTTCCATCAACAACGTATGCAAGTCACGTAACACAGGTTGTGCGTCTTCCATAATGGGGTCCAAATCCTCAGGTTTACGAGGAGGCAACGAATCATTGCCCAAGTCATGTGCGACAGCTAAGATGGCATCCCAGTTCAATCTGTCGAGCATGTGTGCGATGAACTCTGGGTTGTAGTCGATCTCCTCCTGTGCCAACTGGCACTCTTCAAACTTGAGCGGGAATGCCTCAGTTGAAGACTGGCAGGACTTAATGGGGCATCTGACGAAATTGCTAGTGAGGAACTTCATTACTTTTTTTGAAATGCGATGCCAGTTGATACAAGGTGATGAGAACAAATAAGTTCATGATCATAAGATTAGTTTTTTTGATGACACATGGTTCAGTACATATGCTTGAATGTACCTTCAGTCTATAAGCGCGCTAGTTTACCCTACGGCTTCTCTTATCGCAGAAATCTCCACAATCACCACTCTTCTTACCCAAACTTTTGGTACTGCGCACGACCAAAAAAGGTTTGGTGGCGGCAGTAAAATTGATTTGACAGAACATTTACAACAGCACTGAAACCACAATTAAGCCTGTGCATTGCTGATAAAGTATAACTTCAAAACGCTTATTACTGTGTAATCAAAAGCTTTCTCGACTATTGTGATCTTATCGACTACTGAACAGCATATTATAAAGGCTTGGCTGTACGAATTCACCTCAGAACAACCATTGAAACAACACTTTTAAACAATATAAAACACCCAATGTCACTTCAGAAACTAACCGCAGAGTTGTACTCCCTTTTCGAGCAAGGCGACTACCAGCAATGTCAAAAACTTCTTCCCCCAATCAAGATTGAATTGATTAAGCACAACTTGCTCGTGCCATTAAAATCGAACACAACAAATAACGACCAAATTAATGACCTTAAGGTGGCACAACGCATTTTGGAAATTGGAGCTTTTTCGTCGTTGCTCTTGAATGATTACCAAGGTTTCGAGAACTACTTCTCGCAATTACGCCCGTTCTATGCAGAAAGCGCACTTCAAGAGGATGCGAAAGTAATTGACACTGATGCAACCAAAATCATCTCCTTGAATCTCTTGTATCTTTTGTCACAAGGACTCATTTCCAAGTTTCATGTTGAATTGGAATTAATCTACAACAGCACCCAGTATGACACTGAGGCTGACAAATATCTCAGGTTCCCCATCAACTTGGAGCGTAATTTAATGGAGGGTAACTACATTAAGATCTGGAAATTGCTCAAGGATGAACACTCTTTGCCATGCAAAGAATATGGACACTTCATAAGCACATTGATTGACGCTCTCCGCTTTGAAATTGCTCGCTCTTTGGAGAAGACCTACAAGAGTATCCCCGTGAGTAACTGCAAGAACTTGTTGTATATTCCCCAGGAAGAGTCAGATGAGAACTTTGAGAAGGCTTTATGCAATGATTTGGGCGTGACAGGCGCAAGTATTGTCAATGGTATCATTTACTTTGCAAAGCTGGAGAGTGATTTGGTTTCATCCGATAATTCTAACGTGATTGCCAACGTCTTGAGCTATGCTGATCAGATTGAGTCGATTGTATAAATCAACACCTTTAATGCAATACGAGCTTTTTTTTAGTTACGGGTGGTTTACCCTTCAACAATACTTCAGACTAACGTTATAATGGCGTAGGCAGCGGCTAATAGAATGTGATAATTTGATCGCCGCTGAGAGACATAACTGATGAATTTTGTAAAACCACCGACTTCTCATGAGAAAGTGTTTCAAGTATGAAAGGCAGTATTTATTGAAGCTACCTGTAGTAGGATACTACTATTTACTGAATAACGTTTAAAAACTACTACCATCCATGAGTTTTGTTTGAATCGAAAACTCCCTGCTATGGAGCAGCCGCTACTTATATTGAAACCGCGTGAGAAGGAGTATGTTATTCAATGTTCAACAGCAGTTAATTAAATTGCATTATAAATGAAATGCCAGATTACATACCGTTCTGCCGTTGAGGAATATCTATAACGCCAAAAAATGTGGTTCTCCCGATAAGCACTCAGTCGGGGGAGTTCATGCTAGATGATTTGCTTCGGACTTGAAGTTCTTATTAACACTGAGCATTCGTATAGAGTTACTCAAATACAAAGCTTTCCCATAGTATTACATCAAAATTCCAAATATTTTGTTGGTAGTCTCCGCATGTCTAATACAGAAATCTGAAACGTGCTTCCAATAGTCGCTTTAACTTCAGGACGATACAATGTTTTTGTTGATTATCTTGTGCACATCTTGTGCATGCATGCGGTTTTTCACTGAAATTTGTCCTCCAGTTGACAACTAGATTGTAAATTCTATTATTCTTAGTAAGGTTGTTTTTCGTAGATCTCCATTTTCATTTAAGTACGGTCATTTAACAAATCAAACCAGTTGCGAAATACAGAAAAAAAACTCCGTGTAGCCGATTTGTCCAATCTTAGATCCACCCTAATCTTCAATAAACAATTCGTATGATAAACCATCCTAGAGGTTTAAGATTATTGAGATCTTTAAGACCTTATTTTGAATAAGTGTTCATCCCAATCAGAAACTTCCTTGCTTTGATATTTTCATCACAAGACTGATTAAAACCCAATATCTTGTGACAAAACCTTTACTATAGGTGCTCAAATTTCTTTATGCTTCGTGATCACATCCGGCTCATCACTTCTGGTGACAAGACCTAAACTTTGATCTCAGCAAAAAGCACTTAATGCGTCTATTATAACAGACCGTAAAAGCCCTTGTAGGCCATGTCCAAGTCCTGCAAGAACGCATCTACCTCCTCCTTTTCCAAATCGGCAGTTATATTATTCAACTTGATTAACCAGTTCACCAAGCGTGACTTGCCTTGGAATTCTATAGCGGCCCTTCCGCTGCTTTCATTAGTCTCATTCAATGTGTTCAAATTAATGACTAATTCACTCAATAATGGGTGCAACTGCTCTTTCAGTCGGTAGTTAAGCTTCAAAGCATCCATGCAGGTTATGAAGTTTCCTGTGATCTCCGCGATTAACCGTGGATTTGCTTTAGATTCTGAACCGTCCAAAACTTGAGTTGTTGATGGGATTCCTTGTTCGATTCTTTTTGTTGCCAAAGGACACACTATGTTGAATTTACTTGCAAAAACAGCAGGCAAATTACCCAAGTCAGGTTGGAGTTGTGCTCCTAAAAGTTTGCTGAGAATTGGATAGCTTGACTCATCGCTCTTCAAGGTCTTCATTAATATGTCATGTTGACTTATTAAGCGGTAAGCTGTGGACGTGTATTTGTTCTTGTCTGTAATGTAGTCCTTCAAGAATGCATTCTCGACCATCTCTAAAGCTGGTAAGATCGAGTAAATCTCTGCAAGCGCATTGTAAACGGTTTTCTCTGCAGGTGTTTTGATTAGAGATGCCCTTGTGATCTCTGTGTACCCCGCGGATTGGGTATAAGATGTGGTAGTTGTTGGAGCGTAGGAGGGAAAGTTCATATATAATAAAAAAGAGATCAAATATTGATTAGGTGAGATATAATGGTGATAGATGGCGAATATTAATCACAGATATTGTTTAGAACTTGAAGATCGGTTTTATAATCCTTCAAGGATGTGATATTATGTTAGGACTTCGTATACGACTTCCGCAAATCATCTATAAATAATTAGTGGGCTCCTTTTTGATAAAGTTTAATTCAAAGTATTGCATTCTTGAAAAAAGCATGTCTTGAATTAATTCCTTTACTTACTATATACTTTACCGTGATTCATGTCTTAATTCACTTCCTTGAATTACTATGTACTTTACCGTGATTTGTGCTATTCGCATGCCCCAAATAATAGACCGTTTAATTAACCTTCCTAAGTACAAATTGATAAAATATATAAGCCGCTCCTTAATCTATCAATCCCACCATACTGCCGTTTCGATCTCCAAACCTTTCCACATCGAAACCCAACCTCACCCAGTCTGAGCGACTGTTTTTATACACAATTGGCGGTGCAGTAAATCTCGCCAACATTTTCACAGTTTCATCATATCTAGCCGCATCAACTACCGCATTCACCAAAGCACGCCCAAACTTGGTCCGTGCAACTTCACATTCAGACATTATCCACTGCAAGAGATACTCGCTACTTGTGCGGTCAAAAGGCAGCACAGTCAAAGGTAACCTATATTCCAAATCCTTCGAATGCGACATTCTCACCTTCACCACCGCATCATAACGCACAGAAAATAGCTGCCCCACAGAAGTAAAGCCTTGTGTATGCGTGGGCGGTATGCCTTCATCAAGTTCATCAACCATTTTGTTTCTCGAAATGTTGACCTGCTGTATAGCCGAGGGATCTTCGCTCATGTCTTTGCCAAAAATCTCATCCTGTGAGTACATTTGCAAATAGTCATTTTCCATTGGGAATTCAAGCTTGAACTCGTGTGACATTCCCTGTGTGGTGAGCTTTTGGTCACTGTCATACCCCACAGACCGCGTGAAGATTTTATTTTCACGTCTCGGGGGTAGACCTCCCTCATGTGTCTCCAAGATCTCTTTAACCTGCAAAGTTAGCCGGTCTACCCGTAAGTTTTTCTTTATGCGATTGTAGTGAGAATTTGCCAGTACCTTGACCACAACCAGAAAAGGGTCTTTCGGTCCCACCAGGGAGACCGGCATGGTGAGATCTACGACAACTTGTTGGTTTGCAGACGTACGTGACTCTACCACAGGTACGTTAAACTGACGATAGAGTGGTAATGTATCGTATAATTTGATGGTAACAGGGAAGGTTTCCACGTAGGTGATCTCTGAATCAACCGTAGTCCCACAGCTCACATTGACGCAAAGTTTGTGCACGGTTTGGGCATCCCAGCTTGAGAACTGACCACTGGAGGTTATTCCTCGTGGTAGTGGTATCAATACCGGAATATCAAGACCAAGTAGTGTTTCGTAGAATTCGCCATGTGGTGGTCTATACGCGTAGGGGTTTGAGAATACCAAATATTCTCGTGAAGCTACGTTTGAAGCTAGCTTGTTTGCTTTTATCTTTGATGGAACTGTGACTTGTTGAAAGGTGCGGAGCTCAATGGCCACCGATCGCACTGTAAAGGGAGTACCATTTATCAGGCGGAGTTCCACAACAGTTTCAACACGAGGCTGGAGTTAGTGAGAACAATGTTGGTTTTAAAGAACTTACCATACTGCGGGGTACCCCAGGGCACCCTTGAACCACAGACTTGTCCAGGACTCGCAAGCTTGCGGTCACGGGTGATGGTGTTTTTGGCGTCTTGTTCATGAGACAAAAAATATGAAATGATAAACGAACAAAAGTCAAATTGGTACTGTTTTTGCAATTCTCAGCAGAGTTGTAGAGGAATGTAAAGGAAATGACTATTAAAAAGCAAAAGGGGTTTTTGAACAATAATGGCACCAAAGATGCAATAGTTGGATGTAATCTTGTTCATTTTACTAGGGATCAACCATCTGCATTCTGGTGAAAAATAAAGTCAATGTTTTGCAAGTTGAAGTTATCGAGCACTGTAATCGACTACTTCTCCATTAGAAGAGTCGAGATAGATTAAATTTGAAGACTTTCCGTTGAAAGCCTGTAAGAATTTTGTGCATTTTTCTAGGTCCAACTGATCACCCTTACTGATCTCTCTCTCTCTCTCTCTTTAGTTCGTTAATTATGTCTATAATAATGTGAGTTCACTCAGTCCCTCACTTCACTCACTCCGTTCGTTCAGTTGTTCAGTTAACTTTTGTATTATGGCTGCAAATCAGTTTAAAGTTTTTTTGCTGCATCATGACACCAAAATGTTTACGTCGAAACTACAAGCAAGTCTAGACTAAAAGTTAAACCGTGCTGTGTCACCTCCTATATACCAAACTAATATTTTGTCCTGTGGGGTATCACAAAAAACCCCTGAATATAGCCCACTGGAAGTCGCACTCTTCTTTAAACTTTTCCCTGTAATACCGCAAGGTCTGTACCGAACTAATGCTCAAATTCACTGCCACAAACACCATACAAGCGAAGTAATTGATTTGCACAAGTTTGTCGCCCGACCCCATGGAGAGGAGAAACAAAACTGCGTACAACTGCACTTCGTTGGCATAGTGTGGCAGAGCCACTGTCTCGAATTTTGGAAGCGAATATTTCTGGAGAGATGCAAGGTGAGCATGGTTACACAACTGGTCCATGGAAACATAACAGAAAAAGCACAA
This sequence comes from Kodamaea nitidulidarum, assembly GCA_030674215.1. Lineage (NCBI taxonomy): Eukaryota > Fungi > Ascomycota > Pichiomycetes > Serinales > Debaryomycetaceae > Kodamaea > Kodamaea nitidulidarum. The sequence goes on along the minus strand of JAJLWI010000013.1, from coordinate 90,659 downwards.
AAGGAGCATGTCGGTATAGGTAATCGTAGATACCCAGTCTTTGAATGCATAAGTGACTCCCAGTAACAGAAACGCTGTGATAAAGCAGACCGCGGTATAGTGAGCAATTCCCATTATGTAATGAAGAACATTGATCCGTGAGGATGGCAGAAATCTAGTAATCTTGTAAGATTCGTAGGTTCTGCGAAGACCCTGCACAAGAAGGAGGAAGTGAACGAGCTTGACGGATTTGTAGGAAGATACGGAATTAGTGTGTTGGTGTACGTCGAGATCAAAGAGGCTTAACCAATTACACCGTTCCAGGTTATAAATCTTGTTCAAAAAAGCCTTGAAGTAGTCTTCGGCACTTATCCATAGATCGAGTGCGTTTATATGGCTCATTTCCAATGCTTGCACTATCAAAGTCCCCACCACCAACAACACATAGAAATGCGCAAACCACAGCTTTGGCACCACGAGCTTATGGAGCAACCGAACACCGATTATCGGCGAGTCTCCCTGGTTAATGCTTTTTCCGTGTAGTATGAGCATACTAAACGGTTTGAGTGTGACGACGAGAACACATATTGTGGCTAGGACGTAGGCTGATGCTGTTAGAATAAGAGGGTCCATTGAAAAAAAGAATTTATGTCGGTGAGAACGGAAGGAGTGCGCGAACTTCACGAGCGAACTTCACGAGCGAAGCGAGTGAAGCGAATGGGTGAATGAGTGAGTGAAAAAATAAGGTGCGGAGGTCAAAATTCCGCAAAAGCTTTCCAGAGGCCTTGGTGGTTGAAGTTGGAACGTTGTCGGATTTGCACAATTTTCGCGCCGCTCATTTTTAATACTGCGGAATCGGCGATACGAAAAGAGAAACTAAAGACGAGACAAGCAAAACTAGATATTATCTATGCAGTTCGTCGTATTTCAATGAACACAAGAAGCCGTGAAGTGGTCTCTACGTGCTCAACATAAAGTTCTGCACTGACAAAGCTAAAACACCAGCACAAACATATGAATACCGAAAGCTAAATGACAGTTTTAGAACCAGATACTAAGGGGTCTTAAATGATTGATTCTGTTTTCAATGTGAATGCTAGTGTAGACTAAACAAACTAGTAAAGTAATACAGAAGCAGTAAAGTAATACAGAAGCAGTAAAGTAATACAGAAGCAGTAAAGTAATACCGAAAACACTACAACAACACAACCCAAGCTAACATTAACCACAACCTAATTTAAAGCACAGTTTTCTAGAGGACCCCAGCTATCGAAATGTTGATTCAATTTTCTTTTCTTTTTCCTGACTCATCGAAATTTTCATATAAAAGTCAACGCCCGCTTTTTTTCAAACGCCAACATGTGTGGAATATACGCAGCATACAAGCAGCCTAACATTGAGGCCTTCAAACAAAAGGCTCTTCAAAACGCAAAGAGAATCAGACACCGTGGTCCAGACTGGTCTGGTAATGTGACCGCCAACTCCACCATTCTCTGTCACGAGAGATTGGCCATTGTTGGTCTCGACGCCGGTGCTCAGCCAATTACCTCGGTCGACGACAACTACGTCTTGGCCGTCAACGGTGAGATTTACAACCACATCCAGTTGAGAAGCGAATTCAGTGACTACAAGTACAAGTCGCTCTCTGACTGTGAGGCCATCATCCCAGTGTTTGAGAAGTACGACATTGATGCTCCAAAGTACTTGGACGGTATGTTCGCTTGGGTGTTGTACGACAAGAAGAACGACCGTATTGTGGCCGCCAGAGACCCAATCGGTATCACCACACTCTACATGGGTAAGTCCTCCAAAAACCCTCAGACCCGCTACTTTTCATCTGAACTCAAGTGTTTGACTGACGAGTGTGATGAGATTACTGCCTTTCCTCCAGGACACATCTACGACTCCAACACCGACCAGATCACGCGTTACTTCCAGCCTTCGTGGTGGGATGGTGCCAAGGTGCCAGAGAAGCACGTCGACTACAAGCAGGTGAGAGAGACCCTCGAGATGGCCGTCAGAAAGAGACTTATGGCTGAGGTTCCTTACGGTGTGCTTTTGTCTGGTGGTTTGGACTCGTCCTTGATTGCGTCCATTGCTGCAAGAGAGACCCAGAAGGCCGCAGCCTCGTCGGCCTCTGGTTTGGACGCTACAAAGGAGTTGTCTGGTGTTGACGCCAGCGGATCGCTCCACGCAAACGGCTGGAACCAGTTGCATTCGTTCGCTATTGGGTTGCCTGGTGCCCCAGACTTGATTGCTGCAGAGAAGGTGGCTAAGTTCATTGGTACTGTGCACCACTCGCACACTTTCACATTGGAAGAGGGTTTGGATGCGCTTGATGATGTGATCCTTCACTTGGAGACTTACGACGTGACCACCATCAGAGCTTCCACCCCAATGTACTTGCTTTCCAGAAAGATCAAGGCACAGGGTGTCAAGATGGTGCTTTCTGGTGAAGGTTCCGACGAGATCTTTGGTGGTTACCTCTACTTCGCCAATGCTCCATCTGCCAACGACTTCCACGCAGAATGTGTGCAGCGTGTCAAGAACTTGCACTACGCCGACTGCTTGAGAGCAAACAAGTCCACCATGGCTTGGGGTGTGGAAGCAAGAGTGCCATTCCTCGACAAGCAGTTCTTGGAGGTGTGTATGAACATCAACCCAGAGGACAAGTTGATCCAGGAGGGCAAAATCGAGAAGTACATATTGAGAAAGGCATTTGACACCAAGGGCGATGCCGACATCAAGCCATACTTGCCAGATGAGATCTTGTGGAGACAGAAGGAACAGTTCTCCGACGGTGTGGGCTACTCGTGGATTGACGGTTTGAAGGACGCTGCCGAGGCTGCTGTTACCGATGAGGAGTTGGCAAACCCTAAGCCAGAGTGGGGTGACGACGTGCCAACTACCAAGGAGGCTTACTGGTACAGATGCAAGTTCGACGCTTTGTTCGGCTGTTCTTCTGCTGCCGCCAGTACTGTTATGAGATGGGTGCCCAAGGCTGAGTGGGGCTGCCATTCTGACCCTTCGGGCAGATATGCCACTACTCACGAGCACAAGGTGGACGCTTAATAGAATAGATAGATGAAGCATGAACGCCGTCATGTACCAAATAGGCTCAATTTGTGTAGTATAAATATTCAACTAATTGAAAGAATCTGTTCGTTGATTATCAAATTATAGTATTTACACTCGATCGATTGTGAAGAGTCTGCCTTCGCCTTAGCAATTAGAAATATACTTAAATTTTAAAGTTCAATCGATTTAATAGTAATTCCCATATACCCGCTCTTCCTTCACTTACCTATACACCTATTCTTCCTTCAATCACCAATATACCTACTCTTTTTTCAATCACCCATACTACCTATATCCAATACTCAACCCAAAAATTACTCTCTTCCACTCAAATATTCCCTAACCTGCTCAGCATCTCTAGCATACCATCTCACGTTAACTTTAATCTTGTCCAAGGTCTGCTCGTAGCCTCTCTCGAATCCGTTCACGGACTTTTCCTTGAAAAACTCCACAATGCGGTCAAGGTCTGCCTGGCTCTGGTAGTTGCACAACGTGGTCTTGACGAAACGTTCAAACACAACCATGTTCTTGGTCATCTCGTCGTAGAAGCTAGAGTAGTTGGCAAGGAAGAAGTCGAGGAACTTACCTTTGGAAGCACTGTTTTTAGACAACACTTGTCCCAAGTAGTGTGCATCCATAGTAGGCACAACCTCTGGGTTCACCAAGTCAGCCAACAAACGGTCAATAACTTCTGGGCTTCTTGCCCAACCCAATGCACCCAATGCGATCTCACGGGAGTCCACGTTCGAAGGGTTCAACACCTCCTTATAAATAGCGTCGAATTGCTGCTTCGAGAAACTTGGTTGTGCTGCAACACACTTGAACACAAATGCCTTCAAAGAAGGACGAATAGATTCTCCCTTCATCCACTTGTCAAAAAGACCCAAGGCAAATTCGTCGACCTCCTTTATGCCCAACGTAGCTGCGTGGCTCAAGACGTTCGATCTCAACTTGACCTGCACGAAGTCATCATCCGAGGCAGCACCATTCTTGATCAGCTCCACGATACTGAGTGCCTTGTTCTTGTAGACTTTCATCTTGAAGTCGTGTAATTGGGTGCTCTTGTTGTCATCGAACGCAACGCTGATCTGGCCCAAACGGTTACCCAACTCCAACCAGGTCACATAGTCGGAGTCAACCTCCTTGGCACTAAGGACCGACTCGAACAATTTCAAAAGAGTGGTGGTAGAAGTGGCACCGGAAGCAGCAAGCGATGCGACATCAGCAATGAGGCCCACTCTGTCCTTGGAGCTCATCTTCGTGATATATGGCAAAATGTTCTTCTCCATAATTTCGGTGGAATAGTTCACGCGGTAGGCCCCAGATGTATCTTTGTTCAACTTAAAGAATCCATCTGGGATAGTACCAACCAGAGCGGTCTCGGTGTCGAATGAGTCCACCAGGAGCTTGGCAGTGGAGCTCAAGGGAACCCACCATCTGGTCTTGTTCTCCTCCTCAGTAACATCTCCTGACATAAGGAATCTTGATTGTTTGACTTTAAGGTCTCCATTCTCGTTCGATACGTCAATGACTGGGAAACCAACCTTCTTGATCCACGAGTCCATCCAACCGTTCACAGGCTTTCCGCTGACCTCGCTGATAGCATCCCACAAGTCTTTAGAAGTGGCATTGCTGAACTTGTTGCGCTGCAAGTACAAGGCGACACCCTTCAAGAAAGTTTCGGTGCCCAAGTACGTGGAAATCATCAAAATGGTGGTAGCACCCTTCAAGTACGAAATCGCATCGAAAAGCTGGTCAATGTCAAGAGCACTAACAACAGGAACCTCTATTGGGTGCGAGTTGCGCAATGCATCGAGGTTGAGCGCGCCTTGGACAGAATCAGACACAAAGCCCGAGAAAATGTCCCATTGTGGGTACAAGTAGTCCACAGCGTAGAACCCAACCCACGTGGCGAAACCCTCGTTCAACCACAACTCATCCCACCACTGCATAGTCACCAAGTTACCGAACCACTGGTGTGCCAATTCGTGAGCAATGACGTATGCGACCTTCTGCTTGTATGCTGGGTCCGACTTTTCTTCGGAGTAAAGCAATGCTGTTGATCTGTAAGTGATAAGACCCCAGTTTTCCATAGCATTGTGCGAGAAGGAGTGGACCGCGATGAGGTCGAGCTTGGGCAATGGGTACTTGACTTCAAAAACACGCGAGAAGTAGTCCACAATCTTAGGGGTAATTTCCAGTGCAAGCTTGGCATCTTGGATGTAACCCTTGGTGGTGTAGATACGCACGGGAATGGGCTTGTCATTAGCGTACTTTTCCTCAGTGAAAGACTCAATGTACTCAAACTCACCGATGGCCCAGGCAAGCAAGTAGGTCGACATGACTGGTGTGGTCTCGAAGGTAACTGTCTTGGTAGCTCCCTGTTCATTTTCGTGTTCAACAGGGGTGTTTCCAAGTGCAGTCCAGTTCTTGTCCAAAGTCAAAGAAACCTTGAATGTAGCCTTCAATGCCGGTTCATCCAAACAAGGGAATGCTCTTCTGGCATCAGTAGCCTCAAATTGTGTAGAGCCCATAAACTTCTGTACGCCGTTCTCGGTGTAACCAGATTTGTAGAAACCGGCCATGTTGGTCTGCAAAATGGCATCATACTTGATGTCGGCAACAAAAACAGCGTTTTCAGCTGGTGACACCTGCTGGTCAAGTTTGATAATGAGAAGTTCTTTTTCCTTGACGGTCTCGACTTCGGTTGCAAGAACAGAGACGGTTTCGGTGTTTCCGACGAGAACACGACCGCGGAATCCCTCTGGTGTTACTGTCAAGTCACGGTAGTTGATGTGCAACTCCGAAGTAGCTTCCTTGATGTCAAAGATTATGGAAACCTGGCCCTTGAAGGTTTCGCTATCAAAGTCAATGTCTGAGATAGCCACATCATAGTGAACAGGCTTCAATGCAGTAGGCAACGCCTCGTAGTATGGTTTAGTCGTTTGGCACATTAGTTTTTTTTTTTACTCTTGGGGTTTTTGCGTTTTAAGTAGGCTTTGAACTCAGACATGGAAAATCATGGGGTAAACCGTTGAAGCCATCTCGGCCTCTTTACTCGAGCTCTTCGAAAGTTTTATTTTCCGAGAGATTTCCAAGACCGAGCTTGTAATACTGGGGCAGCTCATCGCTGTGGTGATTTTCTACATCTAGTCATCTCAACGGTTGCAACACTGATTTGTGGCATATTTTCGAGTGCCGTGCGATGAAAGCAATGGAATTCTTGGAAATAGACTAAGGAAACTAAGAAGGGTAGATTTAAGCTATGGAGAGTAGAAAAAAGCAAACGAAACCTGTTACGACGTGGCGTACATTATACATAATCGATCGTAGAACAGTTAAAGGATTACCGTGTGCTATGTCGGACAGCTGCTGGTGCCCTTCTGGAATATATCGCGAAACTGTTGACTTTAAGTCTCTCTCTCATAGTTTATGATACACTACGCATTCCAATACATCTGCTCATACTACACTTTCCAACAAATTTGCCCATACTACATAACAATACATCTGCTCATACTACATATTTATACATCTGCTCATACTACATATTTATACATCTGCTCTTACTACCTATCAATACATCTTCTCATTATACACATATAAATACATCTGCTCATAGTATACATTTCTATATTAACCTTCCTTACCTTACCCAGTGGATACTCGGAATCCCTGATATATGCTCTCGCGTTGAAACTAAGCTAGTTCAACCGCTGCAATTATTTGAAATACCCATTAAAACCATAGCATGCACTTTGCACACCCACTCATTTCGTAGCATTATTAATAAAGTTTTGGAACATGGAGGTGATAAAGGATACATTGGCTTTTCCATTCCCCAACTTGCGTAAATCCCTCAAATCCACGATCTCGTCTATATCTTCTTCGTCTTCTTCTTCTTCGATTTCGATATCTGCATCTTCGGCCACCTGTTGTTCATCAACTCTGAAGTTTCTCAGCAAATCTGGTTGAATAAGACGCATGGTATTGACGTCAGTTTCTTTTTCCACCACTTGTTCTTTGCTCTCATCTTCGTCATCATCTTCGGGTTTGATTAAGCGTATCTGATTGGTATTGTAGGATTTACAATATTTGCACTTGAGCCCCAAAACATGGTAGCTCACATTCGACTTACCCTTGCAATCGTTGCAGCTCACCACACAACGCCAGTACTTGTAAGGAGCCGGAAGGGGGGATTGAGCAATCTCCTGGTCCAATATACGGAATTGTGTTTCGACATTCACGATCGTTTTCTTACACATGGGGCACTTGTATGAATGTTTCACCATCTCGTCATAGCAATGTTGGTGAATGGAGTGGCCACATTTCATGAAGACAATTTTGTGCACCAGCGTAAACATGTACTCGCCACATATAGGGCAGTCGGAATGCGTGGTGTTTGGAAGGCATTTATGACGGTCGCGCAAATCTATCAGTAAACAGTTCCCACACTGATCACAATGGAAGTAGTCCTTATCTAGCCCCAACCCCAAGCGACATATACCGCACTTGTCACAGTGGTATATGTCCTTCGTGCGATCGTTGTCGTACAATTTGCAAATCAGGCAGAAGTAGTCTGCCAATTCCTCCTCACAGTTGATACAGTAGGACTGCTCTGGAACTTGCGGGGTCAGACATCGCATGCACAAGATATGCTTCACCTCGTTCCGTATCATTCTGTGGTCCTCGACAGCATCGTGGCAGAACCTGCACGTATACCACTTGCAACAGGTGGGGCACTCGAGCTTGCAATTCCTTTGGTAGTGCTGGCAACCAAGAATATTAGCTGAATGATCATGGTACGTTGGTTCAGTGTCCAACTCGGTGAGCATAACCTCGTCAGATGACGTCTCCCCCTCTGTGCACGCAGTGGAGTGGTCATCCTTTTCCACCTCTGGTATCGGGTGTGACTTTACCTTGGAAGTCTCAGTGTCAGTCTCGTCGTCGGTTGGTTCGATCACCAAGCGTTGCTTCTTGAGGTTGCGAGTTGCATCCTGGGTGTATTTCAAGTAGTTTCCCATCATAAGGCGTGTCACCAACTTGTTCTTCAGTCTCTGGCTCAAAGCCTCCAAAGCTTGTATTCTCTGTATCTTTGATCTGAGCAAGTCTTCATTTGCGAAGTCGTCGAGAGAGTTTAAGTCTGTAAGCGCAGCCACTTCTGCGGGCGTGAGCTCGTCGATCTCGCTGTTTGTGACTGTTCCAGTGCTATCTTCGGCTAGTTGGGGGAAGATCTTCTTACGAAAACGCTTCTTTTTGTGCCCTTTCTGCTCTTCAGGCTTGACAATCTGGCTGATCAATGGGGTGTAGTCGTGCACAATCTTACGCACACCAACAGGCTCCGTCCAGTCTTCTCCTTCAGATTCGTTATCCACTGGAGGAATGGTCACATTTCTTTCGTCTTCAAAATCACTTACGTCCTCCACGGGGAGAGATATCGCCTCGCTGATGACGTCTCTAAGAGGCTGAAGTCGGTCGATAGCTGTTGACATACTCATTCCCACATCCAAATCGTGGAGAATGTTCACCATCTGCACTCTGTTAAACACCGCCGTTTTTATCGAGTTGACAAGACTTTCATCGTTGCTGTTGACATAGCCTCCCAAGTATGATGAGAGCTCTTTGGAAAACTCCTGTATCTTCAGTAATTCAAAGTTGGGCAAATTAATAGGTGTGCTGAGGTAAGACGGCAAACTTAGGTTTAGATTTAAGTTCAAGTTGAGCTTCCCGATCTGGTCGAGGTCCTCGGTGAGGGAATCGACATCGGAATCCGAAGACACGTCCCGCATTGAGAATCGAAAAGGATCGAGATCAAATTAAAAGCAAAGGCAAAAAAAATATAAAGATGGACCCCACGATCAAGTCAACGATAGACAAGACAATAGGCTATATTGTGAAGAATGGTGAATCTTTCCAGAAGCGACTCAAAGAGAACAACAAGGCCGGGAAATTCGACTTTTTGAACGAAAACAACGAACACTATGCATACTTCAAACAGCAGCTAGAAGAGCGTAAAGCTGGTACTGAGCACAAGGAAACCAGCAAAACTGAAGATTCTGTCGAGCGCATTGAGGAGCCCAGAAAGCTTTCCTTCCTCACAAAACTACCGCTCATTTCCTCGAAGGATTTGGAGGTCATCAAGCTCACGGCGCTATTCGTTGCTCGCAATGGAGACACCTACCTCCCTAAGTTGGTAAGGCACCAGAAAGATACGGGGAACGCCGCACAGTTTGAATTTACAAACCCGTCACATTCGTTATATGGCTTGTTTCGCGAGTATATCAGTCAGTATCACAAGATTCTCGATGGGCCGGTGGACACCCCGGAGGATGTCATCGCCGCTGGATCTACTAGAGCAAAGTACGAGGCCCAAAACAAGACCGAAAAGCGCAAGGAGAAGAAAAAGAAGCATGAGCAACAGATTATGTATGCGCTGATAGATTGGCAAGATTTTCATGTCGTGAGCAAAGTGGAATTCGATGCTGTGGACGCTGTGAAGGAGTTGGCAGTCCCGCTCAAAAAAGAAGATCTCTTGGTGCGCTCTTTAGACCTGAGAAGAGAACAGCTCGAGCTAGAGCTCAGATCTGCTGAGCCCAAAGAGGAAAATATACGACCTGAGGCTCCGGTTTCAGAAAACAACGAGAATGGAAACCTGTCTGGACCAGCAACTTTTGTGCCAAAGGGCATAAAAATCCGTGCAGCAGGTGAGTCACGCTTGAAGAAGACGTCTGGAGAACAAATGATCAAGTGCCCAATCACTGGTAAGCAGGTTCCGCTGCTGAAATTTGACATGCATCTCAAGATCTTGGTTCGCGATCCTCGTTATAAACAAGAGCAAGAGAACTTTATGAAGAAAAATTTCACCTACGAGTCAAATTTGACTACGGACCAAGTGTACGAGAACATTAAACGTTTGGTGAGGAAGAGAGAGGATGACAGCGAAGGAGGCGACCAGAAAAGAATCAAGAATTAGCGTTCGGGGAAGGTAAAAGTTATAGATTGGTATACTGAGAAAGTTATAGACCATGCTGTGGATATATATGTGGGTAGCAGAGTATATAAACTGAGGTAAATTAGAAAGTTAGAGTATTGTAGACTGAGAGAAACTGGAGTATATGGTAAGCGAAATTGTTGAGATGGAATGTCTGTACACTGAAAAATCTAAAGTTTTAGTGCACTTAAGGTCGTATTCTCTTCCACGCCGCTACAATTCAATTATCTCCTGTTATGTGGTTCACTCACTCGCCAAGTTCGTTTTCAAGTGCATCGATTGATCGTGTTATATACAGTCCATTATTATGTACCTTGAATCACAAAGCCGTGAAAAATTCTCAAATTTACACGGTACTATTCCTATTCGTATATACCGTTTTCCAATCGTTTTATATTAAATATACAAAAAGATGTACACGTTTAAGCCTTCAAAGACTCGGCTCTCTTCTTCTTGATAACAGCCCTCTCAGTCTTTCTCTCGTCCAATCTCTTGGCCAACAACTGAGCGTACTCAGCAGCAGCATCTCTAGCCTTCTGAGCATTCTTGACCTTCTGAGCCTTCATAGCTCTCTTTCTCTGCAAGGTCTGTGGGGTAACCAATCTCTGGATCTTTGGAGCCTTGGTGTAGGTCTTGTCACCCTTGACAATCTCACGTCTGACAACGAAGTCTCTGACGTCGTCCTGCTTGGTCAAACCAAAGAACTTTCTAATGTTGTTGGCTCTCTTTGGACCCAATCTCTTTGGAGTGGTGGTGTCGGTCAAACCCTCAATGTCGTTGTCACCCTGCTTGACAATAGCCAAGGAAAGGACAGACAAGTCCTGGCCAACAATGCAACCTCTGACGGACTTTCTCTTACGCTCACCAGTTCTTCTTGGTCTGTAACAAGAGTGACCCTTAGCCAACAACAACTTGACTCTGGTTGGGTGCATGACACCCTGCTTCATTGGGAAACCTTGCTTGTCGTTACCACCAGTGATTCTGAAGACGTAGCCCTTGAACTCGTCACCGACAGAGTCACCGGCGACTTCCTGGCCCATTCTCTTCTCGTAGAAGACACGCAACTTGTGCTCGTCGTCGATGTCAATGGACTTCTGGGTACCGTTGGCTGGGTAAGAAATGTTTAACTTCATCTTGACTTAGTTACCTGATGCCTTGTAAAGAGTAAAAGTAAAAGCGAATTTATTCAGAAAATTTTTCTTTGAAAATTTTCCAGGTTCTGATTCAGAGCGGTGGTGCGCCAGACTACGCAAAAAAAAAAATTAATTGTGCGCTACCAGGAAGCACGAGACCACAAGCTGAGTTTTTCAATCACGTGTAAATTAAATTCTAGGGCTGGAGCCCTTATCGAGTTTGCAGCCAAGCAAAAGCCCGCTGAAAACACTGTCTCCATTTCAATGTATACATTCCAATGTCTACAGTTGTTTAATCTTTCCTCCGCCTACTATTGGCTAACTTTACGTGTGCATTCTCTATAACTACTTCTTATTAAAGGACCCTGTGGACATAAAATGGAGAGGCAGTGGTAACTCTCGACCGCTCTTGCTCCCGGTGCTATTATTTGCTGCTACTGGCATAGCACCTAGACCGGCGGTCGAAGTGCTCGTTGTAGGCGTGATTCCTGTGGGGAGCATACCCATGAAATACAGGGGAAGCGACTGTATAGGAGTTTGATTTTGCTGATTCTGTTGACCCTGTTGGTTTTGCTGGTTCTGTTGGTTTTGTTGGTTCTGTTGACTCTGTTGGCTCTGTTGGTTTTGCTGGTTTTGCATATGGGCTTGTATTTGGACCAGTTGCATTTGTAACTGAGCTTGGTGCATGTTCTGTTGACTCAGTACAGGTTGATTTCCTTGACTCTGGCTTTGGTTTTGTGTGGGTTGTTGACTCGGGCCGGGGCCTTGTTGGCTCTGGCCTTGTTGACTTTGGTTTGTTTGGTTCTGTGCACGATGGTCATTCCAATCTTGTGGTGCATAAAAGGTCAGGGGTGATGGAAACATATCATTAACATATCTACTCGGTAGCCCCGATATTGGGGTTTGTTCTCCTGTGAACGCCATATTGGAATACATTGGCATTCGCTTTGGTCCATCGGTGCCAGTATTACCATTGTATTGGTTGAAGACTTGGTTTAATACAGGGGTGGGAAGAAGCCCTGATGGGTAATTCCCTGTGTTTCCCGGTGGTGATTGCATCACGAATATTCCTCCATGTAGTGATGGCGCAGTCGCCAGTGCAGGCAGACTTGTTTGTGATTTCGGTCCCATTGGAATGGGCAAGTTAGGTCGGCGGTTTTCCATTTGTGAGCTGCTTCCTTTCGTGTTGATTACAGGGAGGTACTGAGGGAGTTTCTTCTCCTCACGAGTAACAGCACTGGCAGCAGCTGGGCGTGGGGAGTTAGCATCGACTGCAGTGATTGTACGAGCGCTGTCCTTTGGGGCGAGTGGTGCCCCTGCATCTTTATCTAGGGATTCCCCACCGGGAATTTGCACACGCAATATTGGGCGATGAGACCCTGAATCGTCTCTTTTTTGGACGGGACCGGTATCAGACTTATTGTAGGGTTGATTAAAAGTTGGTATCATCTCGGATTTCTTTGCACGCTTGGGCTTGGATTCCTGGAAGTCACTGTAGTCGGACTCTTCGTCTTCATCGGGCACAACAAGATCACCAACATCTCGTTTCTGGAGCTTGTCACTCAATCTGCGCTTCTTTTTGTAGTTGCCGTAATTCTCGGGAGATTTGGACTCTTGCGGCCGGATTTTGTTTTGCTGGTAGAAGTTGATTAACTCATTGGTATCTACACTGGAAAACTCATACACCTTGTTGTTGTTGCCAATGATTATAACAGCCAAGTCTACCTGACATAAGACCGCCAACTCGTGTGCTTTTTTAAACAACCCCGCCTTCCGCTTCACAAATGTCACTGTACGGTTGCGGTCATCCGTGAGGGGCTGTATTTCAATCTTTCTTCTACCCATGATGGAGAATGTTGATTGTTGTTTTATTTATAGAAGTCGTGCAAAAACTACTAAATTTTTATCCTCGCTAGGCCCTCGAAGTTTTCGGAGCAAAAATCGTGCATGGGCGGTACATGGCCCGGGCTCTAAAGTATGCTTAGTGTACTGGAAGAAATTGTAGAACTTTGTTGGGTTTTTGACCTCATTTGCCGAGAAATCTCACAAGGATCTCCAGAAAGTTCCGGCACGAGGCGACTATGCGCTGCAAAGATTTACATCTTTCTCAATTCGTACACACCCATAAGCTGTAGGTAGGTAGTTTGTTACTCAAGAGCATGATCCTATACCATCCACTCCTCGTTCACTGGTTTACCCAATGCGGCGCGCGCTATTAATAGTCACGTGATGGTGGGGTAGATTTGATCGATGCGGCTGCGATGATGGTGTAACAGTGTGGTATGTGGGGAATGCAACACAATATGAGCGATAAATGTGAGGGGAGGTGGGATTGTTGGTGCATTCAATCTCCGTCTTTTGCTCTTTGAGACAGATGTGAAAGTAGAGAAATCAAAAGGGCATCAAATGTTGCATTTAAAAGAAGTCATAGACTCAAACAGTGTTCATTTATGAAATCTGATTACATTTTACTTAAGTCCTTGCTAAGGTTCTGTTTATCCATCCAAAAAAACTGTCAGCCTTTTATCTCAGTACACACTGGTCTCTTCGTTTTGTGCGGTTCTCGTTCACTTCGTTTTCGCAGCTTTTTTAGACACAAATGTAGATAGCATTTAAGAGGTAATATAAAGAGGTGGTAATAGAAATTAGTCAAGGCAGACTATTTTGAAGACTGTTTTTAAAGGTCATTTGAACAGCAATATTAAGAAACGTTTTAGCTCTTAGTTGGCATTTACCACTTTAGCCAAACCCATTGATGCTGTCACACTTTGACAGTTTTTTTGTCAAATTGCAACTTTCGTGTATTATCTTACAGCAAACTAGAAAGTGACGCTGATGCTTGAATTTTTAAGTACTTACTGTTTTTTAAACACTTGTTACCCGGTCAGTCTTTACGCAAATCCCCAACTACCCAGCCATCATTCCCTTCAACATCGTAGACGTCTTGTATTTTCACGCGCCAATTGGGTGTGTATTTGTGGTTGTCTCCAAAATCTTTTCGGGCACTTTTTCAACAAAATAAACACGTATTCAGCATCATGAGTGCTCCTGAACCAGAAAGAGCTACGTTGGTCGAAAACAAGACCACCGCGGAGCTCCAGGAGTTTATCCCAGAGAATACATTGGGCACTTCTGTAGACTACGAACCGTCGCAGGAGCAACTCCAACCCAATAACGACTTTGATTCCGACTTCTGGAATCAGGTCGAGCAATCACCCCACAAAGAGGCCGATTTTTGGAAAAACAACGCCTCGGATCACAACGGACAGAGCCAGGATGCTATGGCCCTGGTCCATACACAGCACCCGACACAAAGCGAGACGGTCTTGTCCGAGATGGAAAAGTTGGAATATGAACACGTCCAGCCACAAGAAGCTGACACGCATTTTGAGCAGGAGACTCAGCAGCAGTTCCATGATGAGCCACTTGCCCAACAACCCGAAGAGTTGCATTTGGATCTCTCGGACGAACCGCTTGATTACGCCCAAGAGAGTGAGCCAGTCAATGAAAACCAGGGTCTTGTAGCTGGGCCTGAGCATTCGGAAGATCCACTGGCTCACACAAACGACTTTTACAAATCAGAACCCGCTTCTCAGTTTTCAGACTACACCATCGATCAGCGCGTTGTATCTGAGCAACAACAAGAGGCCGCGTTTTGGGAACAGCACACGCAAGAACCCACTGTGGACGACATTGTAGAGCATTTAGTCGAAGACAGCAACGCTCATTCCCAGAGTCCCAAAGTACAAGCACTTAGCGAGCCAGCACTCCCGCTTGGCACATCTACGCAGCAAGACTTGCACGATACTTCTACACTCACTGGGAACTGTGTGGAGGCACAAGGGTCGGTGGAGAATGTAATTGGTGCCAAATCACAAGGATCGGTAGAGAATGTAAACGATGTTGAATTACCGCTGTCTGAGCCCACCATGGAAGAGGGTAAAGACTCGCATAGTCAGCCATCCAAAACATCTTCTCCTACTCAGTGTTTAGACGAACCGGAAGTGAAAAGCGGGCCATCATTGGATGACTTGCTTGGAGATGATGAGTTTTTGGAGGAACCCGTGCAACAGGTGCTTAGATCTCTGGAGAAGTCTGAGCAGAAGGAACTTTCAGAAGCACAGGTGCAAAGAGAACCTTTGGAGGTAAACACGCAAGAACTTTTGGACGCAAACATGCAGAAACCTTCAGATGAAAACATGCAAAAACCCTCGGAGGAAAACACTATGCAAGAACCTTTGGCACAGCCTGAACAAAAACCTTTGGAACAGCAGAAGGAACTCTCTTTGGATGATGATTTCCTTCTCGATGATGACTTTTTGGACGAAGAGCCTGCACCGGCCACCCAAGAACACCCAAGTCAACAGCCACAAGCGCCTCAGAATCAAACCCAGCTGCAATACCAACCAACGGTGCCTACACAACCCAAAAACCCATACCAGCCACTGCCGCAACCCTCCAAGTACCTGCCTGCAACTTCACAGGGGTCATTTGGTACACAAGTTCCTGCGCAGTCACCCGAGTTTCTCAAGAAATTGGAGCAATCCAAGAAAAAGAGCGATTTGTATGACTTTCCTTCAACTTTGGTGCCAAACCAAGTGCGCCCTGCTGCGCGCACCACGCCTGCACGAAGCACTACGGGGGCTTCGGCATCACCGCTAGTTGCAAGTGCGTCACCTCGGTCGACTGTTTCTACGCCTGCTGCTCCCAAAAAGGAGTTTTATGCGGAGTTGCCCATGCCACTTCCAAAGATCCAAAGAGCCGCAAGATCGCAGAGTCTGAAGAGCCCGCTCCCGCAAAAGGTGGCACCCCAAACACAGAGTGCACCAGATTTGACTGCTCCCCCGAAGGCCCCAAATAACCCATATGCTCCTCAGGGTCCTCAAGCAGGCAATGGGTTTGGAGAATCTCATGCGAATGAACTCGCGCCAACCCCAGCACAGACTGTGCCACCCAGACAGCCCGCAGCGATGGGTCCTCAACCAGTTCAAGGTGTTATGGGTCCTCAACCAGCTCAAGGTGTGTTGGGTGGTCCACCCAAAAAATATGCTCCGGCTGCTCCTAGTCGACCTGCTCCCGGTCAACCTGCTCCACCCAGCCAGTATGCTCCACCCACTCAGTATGCTCCAGCTGCTCTCGGTCAACCTACTCCCGTTCAGCCTGCTCCACCCATTAAGCACACTCCAGCTCCTCCCATCCTGCACGGCCCAACACCTCCCAATCAATACGCCCCCCCTTCCGGTGCTCCATCCACACTGCATGCTCCTGGCACGTCTGGTTCAGGCACTCCCGGCGCTCCCTTGCCCATCAACACAAATGTGCCGCGTGTCGCCAACACCACCTCCACTAGCCCGTACGTGCCTAACGCAGGCCCCTATGCCCCCAGCCTGCACCAGCGCACACACTCGCGTGCTAGCTCCTTGGTGGGGGTCGTCTCTAAAGACGTGAACCCATACGCCCCAGTTCAAGTGCAAACCCCACAGCCACAAGCACCAGCAGTGCCAGTCGGTATTGTTCCACCACCCAACATGAGCGCAGGAGCAACTGCAGGCGCCAACTTGACACGCGCACGCACTGCCTCGGTCGTGCGCAACACCAACATCTATGGGCGTGCTATTCAACAGCAGGCACAGCAGGCAAAGGCCATCGACCCGCACACATTGGCAAACCGCCAGTTCCCCATCTTCAACTGGAGTGCGGGCCAGAACGCAGTGTATGTGATTGGGAACAACGTAACAGTCAAGCCTGCGCCATTGTGTGATAACAGCTATGCGTCCTTCCCAGGACCGCTCAGCCGCGCCAAAACTCGTAAGCAAGACTTGGACAAGTGGTTGAACGAACGCGCCAGCACCGCAGCAAACCCCAACGAGGCATTGTTGCCACAGGTGTTACGTTGTTTGCTCAACGACAGCGACGTCAAGGAGGTGTGCAAGATATTGGACCCCACCATCGACTACCTTGAGAATCCGCAACCAAACGCATTCGCATTCGGAGGCTCTCACACGGCATCCCAGGGGAATATGCCAGCGCCAGGCCGGTCAATCGCCCCAGCAGTCTTCCCGCTCCTCCAGCGCGGGCAACTTGATGCAGCGCTCGACTACGCCATCCGCCACGGTGATTGGGCACTCTCGCTCGTGATGGCCAACTTTGCTGGTCCAGACCGCTTCGCAAGCATCGCACGTGACTATGCACGGCTGGCGTTTGCTTCGCAGCACAACTCCAAAGTCGACCATCTCATGCCGATCTTATTGAAGGTGTATGCCGGTGGGGTGCGCACAGCTGTGGATGACATGCGTAGCGTGCCTCTGGAAGCTGCGTACGCGCACGCACACTGGCGTGAAATAGCCAGTTGTGTGCTTGTGAGTAAAAGCGTTAAGGCGCACGAATTTTTGGCAGAGTTCTCGCACTTTTTGCAAGAGAGTGGCGATGTCACGGCCGCCAACGTGTGTCTCGTGTTGGCCCGTGTTCCATTGAGCAAGACCTCGCCCTTCCTTCTCTCGGACTTGTATACCGAGGTCTACGAGTACATTGTGCTGACCACGCACATGCCGCATCTCTACCCTATGAAGCTCAGGCATGCGTGTGTTCTTGCAGACATGGGCCGCTTTGCAGAAGCCCAGCGTTATGTGGACGGGCTCAACGCCAGTATCAAGTCCAATGGCGTGAGGTCGGTCAACGCAGCCTTCGCCCAGGAAATGCAAAACCTCATGATGCGTCTTGCCAACTCCAGTGCGTCGGAGCTGGGATGGTTCGGCTCCAAAATCAGCAAGGTCAACCTCGACAAGGTGTGGGGACAGTTGGACAAGTTCATCGGAGGCGAGGAACCCAAGAATGTCGACGGTGTGTTCAGTAAGTTCAGCCCATCAGTTCTGCGTGCGGCGCTGACGGTCGACTTGCGCGAACGTCACCCCGACTACGCCGTTGGCTCACCCTCTGTCGCTGCCCAGGCACGTGCCAAGAAGTTTGCCCTGATGACTCTGGTGCCGCTAGTCACCCAGGTTGCTCCCCCACAGGTGGCCGATCGCTATGCGCCGCTGAATGCATCCTCGCTGAACTTGCCTTCTCGCCCTCGTTTCTACGCACATGCCGTGGGGCTGAGCACGTCTGTGCACAGTGAGGTTCACCGCGGCCGTGATGACTTGGCCCTGTCTCCTGCTCGTCACGATGTGCACAACGCCGACTCTCCCGAGGTCCATGCACACTCTCCTATTCGCGGGTTGCGCTCGCAGTCCCCGTCTATGCAGAGTGACATTAGCATGGACTACCCACTGGAATTTAAGGGCGACGATGTGCAGGCGCCTTATACGCCAAACATTTCGGGGTTGGCCAGATTGCAGAAGCCGGCCGATGGGCCGTACGAGGGCTACGCCAGGGTGGGGCCTACTCGAAGTGCCAGCTACGCGCCTAGTAACTATGCCCCAAATACTTATGCCCCTGGTAACCAAAGTGCGCTGACTTTGGGTAATGCTGACAGTGTTGGAGATAGAGGACATCATGACGCTAACGGAAATGGAACAGACAATAGTGTGGCTGGAAGTAACGGTGATTCATATTCTTCAAATAATCCGTATGCTCCAAAGAACCCAAGCGTTGCTCCGGGAGTTGTTGCAGATTCTTCCTCCGAAAATGCCCCCACTAACCTGTATGGTCCAGCTGACCAGTATGCACCTTCCAGTGAGTATTCTAGTAATACTCCCACCAGTCAGTACGCCTCATCCGCCGCTCCAAAAGCCACTACGTATGTTGCAAATGGTAACCAGTATGCCCCACAAGCTCATGATTCTTTGAAGGCTGATGAAAACCAAAACCCTGCCCCCCCACAGTCTCTCTCGAATGCTCCTTCATACCCGGCAGGACCTAACCCTGCTGCTTCTACGGCGGAATCCGCACCAGTCCCCCAAGCTCCTGAAGAGAAAGAGGAAACTGCTCCCCCGATTTCAGTGCCACCACCACGCGCTAACCCATACGCACCAGGTGCATCTTCAAAGAGTGGACAAAGGAAAACCAAGTACGGACCAAAAATCTCCGTGGACGATGAGACAAGGCTCTACTCCCCACCAAAGCCCACCAACAAGGCCTTCCGCCAGGAGCTGCTTGACATTGATAGCAGTTTCGAAGAGCCAACATCGCCCTCGCGCCCCTCCATGTTGGGCCTGACTCATGGCAAATCCCTCGGTTTTGGTGACTTCCCCATCCCAGGCTCGCCCGAACCCACAACAAGAGCAAACTCTGTGGTGGGCGGTACTAACGGATTCTTCCTGTCGAGGTTGTCTCAGCTGCACCAGTCGGCCTTGTACCAGCAGTACGAGGTTAGAGATGACACCGTACGCGAGTATGTTCCCCTTGCTGAAGAGGAAGATGAGGACGATGACGAAGAAGACAAGAAGCGCAAGGAAGAGGAGAGAAAAGCACGTCTTGCGGCCGATAAGGCGAGACAAAAGGCGGAGGAGAGTGCAAAGCGGAGAAACGCTGCCAAAGCCGCCAGTCCTGCTTCCGGACGCTGGTTCAACTTGTTTGGCAAGGACGACGGAAAGCCCAAGCCAATCCGTGCCAAGTTGGGTGAGAAGAACCACTTCTATTACGATGAGAAGTTGGGTAGGTGGATCGATAAGAGCAAGCCTATAGAGGAACAAGTTGTGGCGGCAGCTCCACCTCCACCTAAGATGGCTGCCAAGCCTGCTGCGCCGGCGGCCCAGACTGCTTCTGCTCCTACTCCTGGACCTGGACCTGCTCCTGCTCCAAATGCTGGAGCTCCAACACCTAGCGGTCCACGTGCAATGACTGCCAGTGCTCAACCAGCACCAGGGGCCGATGGTCCAAAGCCTTCTGGCCCGCCCAAACCGCGTACCAACTTGGCCAGTGCTGGTCTTGATGACTTGCTCTCGATGGGCGGTGGTTCTTCCGCGCGTGGAGGTAAGAGGAAGAAGGGACGTGGGTATGTTAATGTTATGGAGAAGAAGGATTAGACTAGATTACGCTGGCCGACTGGAATCAGTGGATAGTGTATATAAAATAGTATAGACGATTGTTTGTAGGTGTGAGGCGAAGTTTGCAGCATGACTTTGATAACCGAGCGAATTTCACGAGCTAAGCGAGTGAAGTGAGTGAGTGAGTGAACTTACCTAATGGCTGAGATTTCTAAACGAACGATGTTTTTCTATGACTATCTATTTGTCTATCTATTTGTTCATCATCTCTGTTTTCTCACTAACTCAGTCTCTATAATACTATACTCACTAACTCAGACTCTATCTGAAGTTTCTATGATAATGTTCTCACTAACTCAGTCTTTATACAATGAAAGTTCACTCCCTCACTCACATCACTCGCTTTGCTCGCGATGTTTGCTCATCCTCTCCATCAAATACATGTCCGGCTCTATCACTCGGTCTCTCAAAACCTTTTCTCGCGGACTCTCCTCTGTGAGGACATATCCCAACCGTTGGTACCACTCTACCGCCCGTTTATTCGATGGAAACACCGTCAACGCAGTGCCTTCAACCCCTGATAAGTGCCCCTCCGTCAACTGCTTCGGGAACTCATGAAGCATTTGAATCCACATGGACCCGTACTTCTTTCCCTGATATCTTGGATGAACGTGTATCTCATACAAGTACAACACCTTATGGCCCTCGTTCATGCACAACTTGAAGGATAGGAAACCAACAAATGCACCGTTACTCCTGTACCAAACGTAGACCAAACCGGGCTCCTGGATCTCCTCCTCCTTGTCAACAACCCAGTTTACCCCAACGTGCTTCTGGTAATATGCGTCCAAGTTGAACTCTATGAGCTCAAGAAACTCCAATATCTGTGTCTCGGAGATCATATGGACCGGCTCGGCATAAACTTCGAGGTTATCGAGTTTGAAGAAGGACTGTGCTATGATGCTGATCTCCTCGGAGATCAGTTCCATGAGAAAGTAGTCAGACTCATCGAAGGATGAATTGTCTTCCATAATGTATCTTTTGTTGTCTGTATGGTTTGTCCTCGCTTCCTTTCTATATTCAATCAATTCTCTATTCTCTTATTTCCTGTTCTCTATTCTTTTGCCTCTTTATTCCCTATTCTTTCTCTTCCCTATCCTCTTCTCTTCTCTTATCTCCTCTATTCCAATGTTTTCCTTATCCTATATTTAATTTCCTCTAAAATCAAAAGCTTCTAAAACGCTTCAAATTACAATCATGAACATCTGTGCCCCCATGCCCGAATATCAAGTCGAGCAAAAAGAATTTCCAAGCGACACGTTGACCGTGGTCTCAGTACCAAGCTCTCCCGTGTTACTGCTGTCCGTCCTCGATGACTTGCACAACATACAGCACGAACGCGCAGAGAGACTCTACAAGTACCAGTCAGGTCACTCCTCTGCAAATCGCACACCAATCAACTCGTCACCTCTACGCTCAAAAGACACACCCAGCTTCAACCTCCGCAATAAGCACGACAAAATGCGGCAAGAACGAACTAATCAGCGCATGGACACCATCAACTTGCAACGCGAAAAGTTTAGTGATTTCCAAACCCAGCAGGACTACGAAAAAGCCAACTTGGCCCAATGGGATAACACATATCTGGGATTAGACATCGATCAGTTGATTGAGGAGGAACGCGAAGAGCAACTTCAGTTGGAAATGCGAGAATTGGAGGAACGCGCAATGATAGAGGAGCAGGAGATTGCAGAATTGTTGGCAGGCTTGGATATAGCCAAAGGTATATAGCACTCTGGAAGTGCATAACATGTCGTTAGTATTTGTATTATCTTATCGTATCCTTCTTAGTATGTGTATTATTGTATCCTTTGTTTGTATGTGTATTATCCTACCTTACATACCTAATGTTCTGTACTGCGTGTAGTCATCGCTCTGGACGCGTATAAAGACGCGTTCCCAAAAAAAAATATTTCACCATCATGTCCGAAGAAGTCAAGAAACAGAAGCTTACTCCAACGGAAGACACCTTGCGTGTTTTGCTCCGCTCAGACAAGGCTACGATGCCAGTCAAGGGCTCTGAATGGGCTGCGGGTTACGATATCTTCTCATCCGCTCCGGGTGTGATCCCAGCACATGGCCAAGGGTTGATTGACACTGACTTGACTGTGTGTGTTCCTTATGGGACTTATGGCAGAATTGCCCCGCGTTCTGGCCTTGCTGTTCGCCACGGTATCCTGACAGGTGCGGGTGTCGTTGATGCGGACTACCGTGGTGAGGTTAAGGTGTTGCTCTTCAACCATTCCGACAAGGACTTCCACGTAGAGGCTGGAGACAGAATTGCCCAGTTGGTGTTGGAGAGAATCGTCAATGCTGACATTGTGGCGATCACCGCTGACGAGCTTGACACCACGGCCAGAGGTGAGGGTAGATTTGGCTCGACCGGAGTCAAGAAGATTTAATAGATATAGAGGATTTATGTGTGAGTTGTGTAGGACTGAGAGGATGGGGTAGAGATCAAGTTCTGTCGTAAAGGGAGCGGTTATTAGAGAACTAAGAACAAGTGGGACTGGTCATTACTGCACATGCATAGGAACTGAATCTTGAGCTTATCAGATTTATCCAATTCTTCTGATAATCTGCACCATCCGTATATTTTGGGTCTATTCTGTTAAATTGATGTTTTCTTAGTCAACTTCATTATTACTTCATTATTTAATTACTTCATTATTCATTATTTATGTTTGCAATTGGTGTTTTACATTCCAGCCAAGTTTTGGCAAATTTTAACCAAATAGTGTAAAATGCATGTGATAACAACTTTCTACATAAAGAGTTACACAGTACAACCCCATACCTAGCTACCCTTGCCAGGTTCTATTTTCATCATTTCAACGGTTAAACGGTCAAGGTTTGTCCCACGATGAGACGTTTGTCCAAACCTGAAATTCTGTTAACGAATTTCTTTTCTATTTTTTCTCTTTTCATAACCAGAGGCAGTCATGTCCAACAACCACGAGCAGCACGAGCTCAGCGAGTTCAACCGCATTGATGATAAGAGCTACGAGCAGGATACAGAGTTGACTGGTGACTCTGGTGAAATTTTCCACGAAAAGTCCGCAGCAACACAACAAAACCCCATGGATTCCGAAGGGGATGAAACCGTTAGAGCTCAGCCAGCAGCTACAGCTGAAATGTTAGCAGTACCACAATCCAACGAGAGATCCAACGAGAGCGGCTCGGATGGGCGTTCGAGTTTCACAGTGAGCGAGGCGGGCTCTGGCTATGAGCGTGACAACAACGAGTGCACAGAGTTTTGTTTGGATTTCTGCTCATGCTTCGGATTGTTAGACACGTGCTGTCCCGCAGACGGCGAGGGCTACTTGACCACAGCTGCAACTTTCTGTGGTAACATTTTGGTTGGTTGTTGCAAGTGCACGTAGGGTTAGGATATTATTGTATAGAGCAAATACGTAAAACGGGCATCAGAATTTTTGGCGTGTAGTGCATTTTTGCAGCAATGGATGACAACGCGGCTGAACGTAAAGTACGCCAAAATCGTTCCTTCACCCACTTGGGAACCTTCACACGCCACGATGTGGCCGAGGTGGAGGCCGAGGACGACACCTCTTGGCTATATCTCTCGGGACTGAGATTGGTGAGATCGAAATCGGACGGTGCTGCGACGAAAAGTAAGTGGGAGGAGGGCAGATACGGAGAATTGGGCAAGAAAGAAATGTGTAGTGATATGGGTGAGCAAAAACACACGGAAGGTGAGGCTGGATGCGATTTGGATCCAGCAGACATATGCACAGAGCCAATTGATAGCGCGCTGTTATCAATCAACGCGATTTCCCCGTTGGATGATGACGAGATAGCTCGCGAAACCAAGTGGGTTAGCCATTTCAACCAGATTGAAGAGAATACTGTGGCGATAGATGGGGAAAGCACACACTCAGAGGGAAACTCTATGGGTTGTTTGGCTGCGAGAGAAGAAAAAGGTGCAAATAACAGCCCCACCTCTCTTTTCCTGTTCCAAGATACCAATGAAAGGGTATCGGGGTTGCCTTCAGCTCTCCGATCTTCTAATGTAGTGCAGCCTACATCTCTCAGTTCGAGCATGCTATATCCTCTCAGGTATAACAAATCGATAAATGGGAAAACGGGTGTTTTTAAAGAGGCCACAAGTGCTCTTTGCGATGAAGAAAGAGATGGAAATGCTGTTTCTGGTGAGGGCAGAGATGGAAATGCTGTTTCCGGTGAGGATAGAGATAGAATTATTGCTTCCCACTGGGGTAGAGTCAAAAGCGCTTCAAATGAGGGGAGGGCTTTCAAAGAGTCTAAAGGTGAGACTTCTGATGACAGTAGTACAAGCTCATTGCAAGAGGAATACATAGACCTTAAAGGTGTCCGCCAAAAAGGGATTCTGAAGAAGATGCTCGTCACACTTATGGTGCTCTCGATAATAGTGGTTATACTAGCTTTGGGGTACATCCCGGCAGGTTACTTCCTATATTTCGGTCATACAGACAGCGTTAGGCGGTTTTTTGGAGATGCAAACCATAGACATATTTTACAAGAGGTTGCAGACACGTACGGTATACATGCACCCAGAGTTAATCCAATCCCCGTTTTGAACTTCACCGCAGCCAGCCAGCCACCTGTGACGAAAGATGATGTTGATGATGAATTAACACGGATTTTGCAGGAAACCATGCAGCCAATATTTCATGGTGTTGCATACTCTCCACACAAGGCCTTGGAGCCAGATTGCGGCGTGACGGCGCGGAGCACACTACTTGATGTGGCCAAGATTTCCACAGTCAGTACACGGATACGCAATTATGGAACGCAGTGCAACCAAACAGATTTTATCTTGGGTGCTTTTACTACTTTGGGACTTCCGTTGAAGCTATCAATGGGTGTGTGGATTGGTGCCAATGAGACGGTAAATCAGCAGCAGCTTTCGGAAATGAAGAGGGTTTTGCGAAAGTACCCACAGCTGATGTTTGATTCGATTCTCATAGGAAACGAAGTGCTCTTCAGGAAAGAGCAATCTGTAGACAAAATCATCCTATATATGAAAGAGTGCAGAGATTTTGTCAAATCTCTCGGCTACAATATCCCAGTGGGAACGTCTGACCTCGGGTCCCTTGCAACCAGCGAGCTTTTGGCGAACTGCGATGTTTTTGGAGCCAATGTTCATCCTTTCTTTGGTGGGGATACTGTGGAGCGCGCGCTGGAATGGGTAATCAACTTTTTAAAGTATCAAATTGAGCCCTTGAACACGCACAAGACCAAGATCTTGGTGTCCGAAGTGGGATGGCCTTCTGGCGGGGGTCAATACTTAGGTGCCAAGGCTAGTATGAGTAATCTCCGCTACTTTATTGAGGACTGGGTTTGCAAGGTGGGAGAGCACGACTACGACTGGTACTACTTTGAAGCGTTTGATGAGCCGTGGAAATCGGTCTTTTATGAGGGTAACAACAAGTGGGAGACCCAATGGGGGATATTCACCAGTGAAAGAGAAAATAAGTTTGATTTGAAGCGATTGAAGTTCTGTGGAGTGTGAAAATTACTTGTTTCAGGTTGGTTAGGTATGTGGGGTTTACAGTTTTCTATATTATGCGGGGCTTGTAATTTGCTAGGACATGTTTTTGAAGTAATGGCGATGTAGGGACAGATAATGAAGTGTATCTAAGTGAACCTGCAGCGAAGTGCTGAGATAATAAAATCTCCTTGTCAAACTGATGCGGACGGTCAGGTGCAAAATAACGGCTATTCAATTTTGCGTCAGAATTATAAACTTGTTTCAGAATTCCGCGATTTACGGATGCTGGGAAGATGGGGTGCATTGTCTCGGGAATGATTACAATACGCGTCTACATTCCTTACGTTTGTTAATGCTTAAGGCATTTCTTTCAAGTGATGAAAGATTGCGAGATAATGGGTGTAATATCATACAAGTGATCGGGCCGATTGTTTTGATTAAAATATCTCGGAAGAGATTACGGCAAATGCTGTAGCTTGTTGTACGTCTTGCCGAATGAGACATAGTTGCAGTCCAACAATAACAGAGATATGCACATAGAAAGTGAGATTATTTGGATCGGGGACCGTATGCGCGGAATTTAATTCAACGGGAACTCTGGGTACAAATTGGGCATTAAAGTTCGGTATCTGTACACATTTGTTTAGTTTCATCCGTACTCGAGTAAAAAACACCGCTTCAAATGA
The DNA here is from genome assembly GCA_030674215.1 of Kodamaea nitidulidarum. NCBI lineage: Eukaryota > Fungi > Ascomycota > Pichiomycetes > Serinales > Debaryomycetaceae > Kodamaea > Kodamaea nitidulidarum. The sequence goes on along the minus strand of JAJLWI010000013.1, from coordinate 64,314 downwards.
TCTCCTTCGACAACGAAAACCAATCGTTTTAGCACTTCAGCTGTCTAGTTCATGAACTCTTAGCCATGTCAAAATCTTCCTGTCTTCTTCTGCCTTTGCAGTTACACGGGTTCGTAATGTTTTTACTAAATAATCACGAGCCCCGTTTTTCCAGATCATTACGCCGATTATGCAGATTCTCGCGGAGTGCAGAAAACACGATTACCGAGTACTCGGAGAATTATGGCATTAAGCCAGCTAATGCCGGCTACGCATCCGGGACAAGTGGACAGATTCAGGTCAAAACATCCACTTGTCCCGGATGCGGAAAACGCTTGGCCTCCAATGAGTTAAAGAGGCAACATCGATCCCTGGAAACCTTTTAAACAAAATTGCTCCCGGGAATAAACTTCAACGCGAGTGTTGACTCCTATTAAATGTACAATAGAAGACGTGATTCCAATGAAAGACGTTGGAATTGCCAAAAAGAAATTTTGTATTAATGCACTTAGAAACAGAAGAGTCCCTATACAAAATATCTTGGTGCACAAGACAATGAAAAGAAGATACGGTGTAAGTTTTGATATGTGCTCACTAAAAGAAAGTGAGCGCTAGCGAATCCCGGAAAAAAGTTCCGGTGGTCTTCTTTTATGGACTTGAATATTTAACTAAACCTTAGTAAGGTACATGTAGATTATTTGCGTAACTTATTGAATGTAGCAAACTTACATGGTTAGAGTTTCCAAAACAAGTATTCTCAAGGAGCCCTCGGCATAACATGCACTTTTTCTTTCAAAACAGGGCTCAACACTGTACATATTGGGTACAAAAGCGTGTTTTTTTAGCACTCAATCCAAGGAATGCCTACATTTCGACATCATCCAGGGGATCTTCCAAAAGAGGAAACATGGGGTTGCAACGAGCACCGTGGGCAGATCAAAACGTAGTGGAGAAAACCTTGTGGGGCATGGTGGATTTAGCCATATTCCCCTTTCGTCGTTTCGAGGAATCGATTTAGACTACCGAGGCGTTTCATTATTTATATATGTTAAAGTATTGATCTCCCTTTTTGGATTTTTCCCGTGCGGCTGCTAATCAAAGCGAAAGAAGGCCGAGGGGCAAATGAACTGGGCACACAACCAGATATATTTTCTCAGATTTTGTGGATAAGGTTTTGCTAGTTGACATTCAGGGCGAAAGTAATAGCGAATGACTGAAGCGAAGAGGTGCAGTATCGCTTGTTCGCGGATGTAACCAAGGGCTGTGGAGTGGAATACGACCGGGTCTATAAAGTGGTTTTCCGAGACAGCAGCAGAACTTGTACGTACGCGGAACACGCCCATAGCACCTAACACTGACGAGATCAAGAGTCCTCTTTATGTGGTGGCGGTGCACTTTACAAACCTGACACGGTGATGTACATAATTTAGTCAGTCCCAATTAGGAAATGTCATCAACATGTTCCAAATCGTCAAAATGATTAGACGATAAAAAAGACTGAGGGACAACTTGGCACTACGGGTACACTGTGCCTCTCAATAAAACCACCGGTGGTCTAAAGTAACTTCAAGCCCGTATATGGAAATGTAAATTTGGTTGGTGGCGATCGGTTAGTTTTCTCTCGAGTTGTTGAAACAATAATAAACGATTGTCACATCCTCAAATCAGCAAAATAGGCTGATTGATGTTTACATATGCCAATAAAAAAATGCGCGAGCCTATTGATTATATATACTAGAGAGTTGCTTTTCAACTTAATATATCAACCACCGTAACGAAGTGCAACGGAAAAAGGCAACCTTATTGGACCCGTAGTAGACAGGAAACAGTGTCATACCTTACAACCGACCAAAAACCCACTCACATTGAGAGGCCTCTTGCCACTACCAAATAGACACATTCAACATAGGCCTCCTGCCACTACCAAATAGAAACATTCAACCACACCTTCGAGCGCTATATTCGCCAACCAAGACATTGTGCAAAACCACTTCCAAGGACTTTGCACATTTCACCACCTCACATACTTAACCCACAATAGCAAGTTCTTCTGACGCAATTGCTATATAACACGGGGCTCTGAGATCGCTTGTTAGAGCTACTGATTTTGTGTTGTTTCTAACAAGCCTTTTCTTTTCATATTCCCCAAGTCAGATCAAACATTCCCATTCGAGTAAATCCTTGATTTACTAATTCCCATACAAATTGTCTGTCCCCGATGCCCTAGCCATGTCCAACCGACCCCAGTACCACCACAAACGACAAAAACTGTCACACCTGAACATTGGTTACTACTTTCACGATGAGGGTCTGGGACTGGCTGCATCTCCTTCTTCGGTCCCCACAGTGCCACTTCCCCAGACTCCTAGCATGCGTGCAAACGTACAATCTTCACCCATACATCGCTATGATAACGAACCTTACATGGGATACCATTTCCCACCATCTGCTCCGCCACATATCAAGACTGAAGATAATATCTCCACACATCTGTCCCCCCTTAAGAGGCGTGAGAACTCCGATTCGAGAGAATTCTTCCATTACCCTGCACAAATGCCCATCTACGAGGGTACCACATATCAACATGGTCACGGTGTAGGTCAATTGCACCAGGGGCTTCAGCTTCAAGGAACGGGGCTGCTCCAAGGAACGGGGCTCCTCCAAGGAACTGGACTGCTCCAAGGTACTGGACTGCTCCAAGGAACTGGACTGCTCCAAGGGACTGGGTCGCAGATTGGTGCTCCAGCTACCCAGGGGTACGTGGACATGTACAGCAACACAAGCTTCAGTTTCCCCAAAATACCAGAGTATCCAACTCAGTCCAAGTTCAAGCCCAGCCACAACAAAAACAACCTATCCATTTCACTGCATTTTAACTTATTTAATTTGAATGAGGACAAGAAGTTGCCTCCAATGGGTCACCCATTTGCACAAAGCCTGAGTATACAAAATAATCCTCCCACATCCCAGCACTCTACACATCAAAACCCTATACTGCAGCAATTACAGGTACTGCGCCCTCTTGGACAAGACAGTACCTCAGCTGAATTGTTGGTGGACTTGGTTAATGTGGATGGCTCAAATATCAACAATTACCTCCTCAGCATACTCCTCAAGATTTCCATGCCTGTTCCCATGGATGAGTTTTACAACCTCTTGTACAATAGTGAGAAACCGAACAGTCCACAGTATGATCGCATCGACAAGTTGTACGTGGAAAACAACGATCAATCAGTGGAATTAATCACCCAGTTGTTGAATGTTTTCAAGAATCCCAATCTCCTCGCGGAGTACTTTCCAAACTTGAAGAGCAAGGAGAACAATTTGCTTAATATCAACTACCACGAGCTTTTGCGTAATTTTCTCGCGATAAAGATTCTCTTCGATATCTTGATCCAGGTTCCAGCAGATTCGGACCACGAGCCGCAGAACTACACTATACCACGTTTAAGCATCTACAAGTCTTACTACATCTTGTGCCAGAAATTGATCCAGAAATACCCCAGCGCATCGAATACCGCGAATGAACAACAAAAGTTGATCTTGGGCCAATCGAAACTTGGCAAGTTGATTAAGATGGTATATCCAGACTTGGTAATCAAGCGCTTGGGACTGCGTGGAGATTCGAAATACAACTACTTGGGCGTGTTGTGGAACAAAAACATCATATCAGATGAGATCAAAGATCTCTCGGATAACCATGAGCTAGTGGAATTATCCGATCTTTTCAATGGTGAACATATCAAGGGTGCACTGCCAAAGTTTGGACACAGAAGAACGCAATCTAAAACGAAAGTGACCAAAGACGACGATGTTGCTCCCAAAATCCATCAACAGCTGAAAGGAAATCCTCCTCGTCGCCCACTTTCATCGCCTAACTTGTCCTACGTGAAACCTCTTTTGAAATTTCCCAGTGATGAGAACTTTACTGTAATCAACGACGAGGAAAACTGGTTCAACGATGTTCGTGTCCGCGTGTATGCGAAAAACCCTCAAATACTGCGCGAAACTATCCGCAGTATATGTTTCGACAATTCCAACTTACTCACCTCACTGAGTTTACTTACCAATCTTATTGACAAGGTCGTACGGCCTTTATCATTAATGGAGACGTACGAAAAGACGGACTTGAGCTTATATTTGATTATAATCATTGAGATTTTGCCGTACATGTTGCTCATAAAGCTGCAGACCCATTTTGACTTTTTGAAGAACTTGCGCTTAAATTTGTTGCATCTTATCAACAACTTTAACGCGGAGTTAAGCAAGTTGTGCTCGCCCAAGTTCGATCTTAATAATCTGACGATTTTCTTGATCCTTCTCAAGAAATTGATCAACCTCAATGATCTTTTGATTACATTCATCAAGCTCATCATCAAAGATAACACCAATTCGGTTATGGCAAGTGACATCGAAAACTTCTTGAAGGTGGATCCTGAAGGAATGCCCCCCCAACCAAACGAGCCCATTGCCGAACAATCATCACATCTTTCGGGTATGCCGAGCCTAACCTCTGGAATGTCAGGTCTAGGTGCAGATACCTCTTTCCCCCGTGAAGAAGACGACAGCTTTTTCCTCAACCTCAATTCGAATCTCACACAGAACTCATTGAACGAATTGAGCTTCCTGTTCAAAAACGATATACTTCTGAACGACTTGTTGTACACATTGATAGGATACAACTTCGACCCTGCAAACAACCATGAATTGAAATCATCCATTTCGATGAACTTTATCAACCAAGAAATTAACATCATCGACGAGTTCTTCAAAAAGGACTTACTCAACTTTTTGAATGAAAACGAAGGCACAGATCTGTACAGTAGCAGTTCATCTGTGGAGCCTGAGGGCGAGTTTCTGCACAAGAAGAAGCCAAGTGTGAGCACAGCTGCGTCGTCTGTACTGTCAAGCAATGAATCGATCCTTTCACCCCGCGAACTTTCCAAGGTGTACTCCTTGATTCATCTCATCGACAAACATCTTCTCTCTAATCACTTCAAGTCAAGATATCCTATCTTGATTTACAACAACTTCGTTAATTTCATTTTAAACGATATCCTCAAATTTATTTTTTTGAAGCAACAGCAGGCACAGTTGCAATCTTTGCATCAGTCGGCGACCCTGGGAGAGCAGGCTCAGTCAGTGGAACCGAACCAAAACAGCTTCGGCAATTGGTGGGTTTTTAACTCATTTGTACAGGAATACTTAAGTTTGATTGGGGAAATCACAGGTCTACATGACTTGGTTTGATTCTTCGTCTCTTGAGATATATAGATTAATAAAAACAAAAGATGCACATTTGCCTGTTACAAATTTTAGTGTCTACTATAGATAAAACTTTTAGTCTATTATACCTAAATATATGAATTTTGGCGTTGTAAACAGCACCTATAGTTAATCGTGAAATCTTGCTACGTTTGTACGTAATAGACTTGCAAATTTTCACCTAGATACTACATTCACTTCACTCACTCACTTCACTCGCTTCGCTCGTTCAGTTCGAATCTACTTCGATTTTAATCAATAAATATCGGCTAGTCAATTACAACTTAGCTTGTGGCTCTAACAAACCCTTGGTCAAAATCTCCTTCATCTCGTTAGCCAGCTCGATCAAGTACGCCTTCAAGTGGGCAGAGTTCAAGCCATTGCCCTTCTTGCACAGGATGTGAACGTGCAACCAGTCGTTGTTGATCAAGTAAGCCAATCCGAAACCGTCGTCAATGACCTGAGACCAACCCCAGGAGGAAAAGAACTCAGATGGGACCTGAGAGGTGGAAATGTACCAAGTCTGCGAGTAGCCGAAAACAGGGTCAGTAAAAATCTCTGGAAGCTGCTCTCCCTCCTGAATCATCTGCTTCAAGCCGAAAAGGTGTCTGTCAACACCCTGGCCGTCAGCAGCCTCACTCAAGTACTTGACGTGTTGCTTGCAAGCAGCCTGGAAGGTAGCGACCTTCTCCTCAATAGTGGCATTGTTGTCAGTCCAGGTCTCGACAAACTTCTTGGACTCTGGAGACACGGATCTACCGGTTTCCGTTCTACCGTTCAAGAACTTTCTAGTGGCAGCAGATTCGTAGGTTGGTCTAACCTTACCAGTCAACTTGTAGTAAGACAACTGGATCATCATCTGGACGAATGCATCTGGAGAAACCTTGAACTTCTTGATCAAGTTCTTACCGTAGGCCCAGTGCTGGAACAACTCCTCGTGGTGCTGAGCAATGGTCTCGTCGAACTTGGCGATAGCGTGCTTGATGTTGGCGCGGGCAGTTGGGTTGAGGTCAAACTTGATAGCCTCTGGCTTCTTGGCGTTGAAGTCAAAGGTGGTCAGAGAGAGCTCGTTCAAGAACTTTTCTGGGTCGGTGCTGAAGACCTTCTTCAAGACGTAGTTGTTCAACTGGACAGTTGGGGTAGCGTCCATCTTGGAGTGCTCACCCAAAAATCCAGAAGTACCGTTAGCAGCAACGAAAAACTCCAAGGGCTTGTCAAAGAATCTGTTCTGGCCGTCACCGTGCCAGCAGTTGGCGGACTTCTCTTCAATGGTGATTGGAGCGTTGTTGTCCAAGCAGATAACGAAGGACGAGGCAAAGATGGTCTCGAAAGACTCGTTGTTCACAGGCAGGGCAACCAAATTGTTGTAGGCAGCAACATACTCATCTCTGTTGAGAGAGGTCAAGGCACCGACACCCTCACCCTTTGGAAGGCTGGAGTTCTTGATGAACTGGAGCTGCTGGTAAATCTCCGCTGGGGAGATTGGCTTACCATCCTTGTGGTGGTTGACCTTGTAAAAGTTGTTGTTGTAGATAACCACGAAATACTGGTGGTCTCTGCCCTCATACACCTTGGTGATATCACTGCCTTCGTGAGGTACTCTGGAGTTGTTGAACATGTATCTGAAGGCATTCATACAGAATGGGTTGCCCTTGATGACCTCTGGCTCCAAAGTCTCGTTCTGGACCTCAAGCATAAACTCAATGGTGTGGTGAGCAATCAAGGTAGCCTTCAACAATTGGTCCTTGCCAATGGCGTTGTTGACGTCCTTGTGTGCGAAAAAGTACGACACGAACGGAACGACCGGGTCACGGTAGCTCAAGTAGGCGTAGTCATCCCACCACAGGGCCAACCAGTTGTCCTGTGTTTTAGCGTACTCCTGCAATCTGGACTGCAATTTTTCACCCACACCGCCCTTAATGAAAGCATTGACCTTGGCCTCGGTCTGCTTGTACTGCTCTGGAGTCAAGTATGGAACCACCAGCTTCAAGTACTTAGCGGCGGTGTCATTCAAGGTCGGGACAGGCAACTTTGGAAGCTCGCTCTGGAACTTGAACAAGTCGCCCTTAGGGCCAGATGTAGTAAGACTTTGCTTTCTGATAACTACGGGCATTTTCAGACTTCTGAAGATCGTCTTTAGCATAACGTAGTGATAACAAAAACTATAGGGTGAAACTGGGGAAATTCGGCACCTTAAATACAAAAGGATAGCCCCACATTTTCGGGCCTAAGATTAGAAATCTTTCCCTAATGCCGATAGCGCATATCTCACGCAATGAAGACGCAGCAAAAAAGGTGTAAACAGTGCTGGGTACCAGCTTGAATATACATGCAATGGGAGATCTACTGAACCCAGAACCTGGACTATACTGTGTATTTGATCATACGGGATAGGCATGTGAGCCTGCAAGAACCGAGGATTATTTTTTTTGTGAGCTTTATGTGCCGTGGATAAAACAATAAATTTCACTTCGGAGACGAATCTGGCAGGTATGAATTAATTAATCCGCTGTGAAAATGTAGCCTAAGTAGATTACTGAATAAAGTAATGTGACTGAGATGGTATGAGGATGTAAGTATGAGGATTTAAGTGTAGTTATCAGAATGATGCTATTCTCATAGAGAGAAATGACTTTATTTTGACTTGAATATACGTGGTCTTTCTCCATTTTTTTATTTCTGAAGTTAGTATATTCGTTGATATGTAGGTGAATCGGTTAGCCTGAGATCATGCTCTACATAACTGTTCAGGACATCTGACTCTTTAGTGTATATGATTTTGTTTGTAATGCATTTGTCAAGTCCTATTTGGTCTGAGATCCGATGAATACATCTACTTTTGTATTCTAGAGTACATCTAATTCTGTTGGTTATGATTCTGGAGTACATCATTATTTGTTTAGTTTTGATTTGTTTGGCACGTGTTTGTCTTTAGTTGAAATATGATTGAACTGAACGAGCGGAGAGAGTGAGTGAGTTTCTTACGTCATAGGAAGAATGGTGAGTATCTACTTCTGTAATTCTCATCCTCTCTGTGCTCTAGTTTGAGTTCTTTTTATTCTGCTTGGTACTAGCAATTCTAATTCTAGCAGTTAGAGTTCACCCGATAGTCTGATTGTAGTCCTTGATAATCTTTCAGTTACAGTTTATTAAAGGTGTGAACTTATACACAAACAGTTATATCAAGTCAGATTATGCCAAATGAATCATCCCTAGCGATCTTCCTATAATCGCTTACTTCATCACTTTCTATAATCTTTACTTTATCACTCTGATGCTCCTAGTTTTCAACCACTTGATGGATATGAAGTCCATATTATTCTGTCTTTATAGTGTCCTATTTTTCCTGTCATTCTTCTCTGTTAGTCTCTTTTCCATTCTTGTTACTCTCTCGTTCACTCCTGTTATCCTCTCATTCACTCCTGTTATCCTCTTATTCTCTTCCTATTATCCTCCTATTCTTTACTCCTGCCATTCGCTGTTCCACCACATCCCGATATTCCCACAAACTGACAGGGTTCCGCTCAAAATTCAGCTTTGTGATTCTTTGCAGCATTTTCCACCGGTTCCGAATGGATCAAAAAAGATTCTACTCATGCTGTTTCGAATATACTCCGCCGCGTTTTTGTTGCTATGGTACGTGCTGATCGTCGGAGTCGCACTCACGGGCTTCGTGGAAATAGTCCTCAAGTTCCGGCGCAGACCCCGTATGCACCTGACGACGGAAGTCGGTGTCACCATCATTCGACCTATCAAGGGCATTGACCCGGAGTTGAAGTCATGTCTCGAGTCGCTGTTTCTCCAAGATTATCCCGCAGACAAACTCCAGATATTGTTTTGCGTGGCCGATGAACGCGATCCTTCGATTCCGATCATCCGCGAGCTCATAGATCGTTATCCACACATCCCGGCACGCGTGTTGATCCACAATGATCACTTCGGGCCAAACCCCAAAGTCAACAACATGGCAAAAGGTTTCGTGGAGGCAGAGCACGACGTCTTGTGGGTCATGGACCTGAATGTTTGGGCACTGGAGGGCATATTGCGCAACCTGGTGCGCGCTCTCGAGGAAAATGAAAACAACGGTCGCAAGTTGGACCCCTTGGCAAAACGCCAGGTTCGCTTAGTTCACCACGTGCCTTTGGCCTACAGCACGAGAAGTGCACCCAAAAACACCTTGGGTGCTCAGCTTGACGAAATGTTTCTCCACACTTCGCACTCCAAGTTTTATGTTGCCCTTAACAACCTCAGTATTGCACCATGTGTGAACGGAAAACTGAATTTGTACCGCAAATCGGACTTGGATTACGCCGTGCTGCAGATCAGCCTGAACCAGCTGACAGAATTCTTCAACACGCCGCAAGTTCGCCGCGATGCCGACTACTTTGCGTCATTAGGCTCTGGCCATGCTATCAAGCTTTTTGCGCGTTACATCGGCGAGGACAACATGATTGCAATTCTGCTTTGGGAAGGTGCAATGGGACGCACGGGTTTGACGGGCGATGTGGTGCTCCAGCCACTTGGTGGACAGACCAACTCCGTTATTGACTATGCGCTGAGACGTGTGCGGTGGTTGCGTGTACGCAAATATATGGTGTTGTTGGCCACTCTTGTGGAACCCACTACCGAGCTGATCATTTGTGGCATGTTTGGAACCTACGGACTACTGGTGTTATTTTTGGGTGACATATTCAACATGTGGGTATTTACTGTGCACATGCTTGCGTGGATGGCCATGGACTGGGTGCAATACAATGTGCTTGTTGGACGCAACCATGGGCCAAACGATCCCATGTGGTTGCGTAAGTTCGAACACCCTGAGTTCAAGCAGTGGGTGGTGACCTGGGCGATGCGCGAATGTTTGGCGTTGCCGATTTGGGTCGCGGCCATGATGGGCCATGAGATCGACTGGCGGGGTCGGCCATTCCGGATCAAGGGTGATTTGACTGCAGAGGAGTTATAGAGGGTGGAAGGGAAGGTGGATGATAGAGAAAGATGAGGTGACATGATAGAAATAAAACACGGATGATAGAATAGATAGAGAAAACATGGAGAGGAAAAAAGTGATTTGAGACGAAAGATAGAATTGATAAAGAGAAAAAAAGATTTGCACTGGGAAAACAGACGTGAACAGATTTGAGAAGAGTTGTGAACAGTTATGAACAAATGTGAATAGATTCGGTTGTGAATGTACTTGAGAAGGTTGTGAACAGTTCAGAGCAAATATAGATAAGAAATATGAGAAAAGAAAATATGAATTATTCGAGTAAAGGGAACTAAGTTTGACATGAAGTACCATTGAAACTTCATGTTGACTAAATTTTCCTGCCGTCACATGGATTTATATGAGGCTTGGTGTATCTTCTCGTAAGTGGTGCATGGCAAAAAGCTGCATCATAATTCCTTCATCATCTGCACAGTCCCACCTTGACACTAATTGAGCATAATTGAAAGCCAAATAAAAGCCCCTGCTTTTTGTGTCATCAACGAATCTAAGAGTCCAATGTTGCCTTGTATGCCAGCCCACTCCTTGCCTTACGCGTTCCCACTCGTTACCTTACACATACTTGCCTCTCTAAGTATATTCCTCTTTGAGCAACCCAACTATGTAAGAATGCTCCCTGTTGGGCCATTGTTAGAATTCCCTCAAATATAAAACCATTTCCGATCACAAAACTAACGAACTAAAACAACTTTTGTAACCCGCTACGAGCACTGTTTCAAATGTGAATATAGATTCTGGTGTCTAGTCTACAGGAGGAATATTACGTTAACATGAAGAGGCGTCAGAAAGAGTCTTGAAACAGGGGTTTCGCCCAAACAAATAAAGAATTGCTATACAATAGAATAATTTAAGCCCAGCCGTCTCCAAAACGGATCGAATCTCAAAACACTTCCATAAATAGAGCTGCAACAGGAGTTAACGATAATCATTTTTGTGAATATTGCACGCTACACTGATACTTCGTGTGTGTTCCGTTTTCATTAGTGAGGCTTGTTCTGCATTCCAGATTTACCTCGCCGCCTGAGGTGCAGACTTTTTTTGGGCCTATACCCAAATAGGCGGTTCGATCTTGCCGGAAAAGGCAGTCGAGAATGTACACTAGCAATGTATAGAAAGTAAAGAACCTATAACCTCGCCTTCCTGTCCACTCCATATGTGGACCCTACATTCTCAATTGCCCAGAAACAGCCGTTTTCTAACCCTGGTATCCTTCAACACGTAAATATACTTTACTCTAAATCGTGTTTCAATTTTTTTCCCGTCCAATCCCTAATATTTTCTTTTACAACCCGCTGATGTTGAAGACTGGCCACGCCATCAACATCTCATCGTCACGTAACATTTGATCCATCTCGATCTGCGTACCTAAACTACAACTGTGCGCACTCTCGACACATACACACAATTTTCAAATGGTCAGTGCTACTTCTGCAGCACAACGCCAGAGTCAACAGCTGGCTCTGCTGATCACACTGCACGAGGCCCAAACATGCAAGAAATGTACCCTTCCCATCTATGAGGGCCATGCCTATGAATTGGGCGATGATCGTTGGCACATTGATTGCTTCAAATGCCTGAAATGCTACCTGCTGTTGGGTTGTAACCTGAATTTCCTTGTCTTGGGGAACGGGAATTTAATCTGCTCCAACTGTCTGTACAATTGTAAGCAGTGTGGAAAGAAAATCGACGATCTAGCCATTCTTACTGGCGATCAAGCCTACTGTTCCAACTGCTTCAAGTGTCGGCTGTGTAAACTAAAGATCGAGGACTTGCGCTATGCGCGTACATCCAAGGGTCTTTTCTGCATGGACTGCCACGAGAAGTTGATGAACAAAAAGAAGAAATACGACGAGAAGAAAAGGCTCCAACAGTTGGAAGAGCTTCGTACCGCAAACTCTCTGCGCAATTCCATTTTGAACAATTACATGCTGGCTAACTCCACGTCCAATATTTCCGTGGACATGTATCTGCACGGAAATCACTCGCTATCAAGCTTACTGACAAAGAACAAGGTTTTGCCCCTGGTACCAGGTTCGGTCTCTAACAAAAGTTCCCAAAATTCTGCCAACACAACCATTAATGCAGGTACTCCAACTACATCACATTTCCCCAGTGGAGTAAAGGGCACAACAAACTCGACCCCCAACTACACATACAATGCTAGTCCGGCCTCCGTTCCACCGCGTGTGACTCCGTACCGCGACTCGCTCAAGACTGAACTGTCCATTACTTCGAGCGAAACCCCAGCCAACATTCCAGGTTCAGCTGCTATAGACCAGGACCTCCAGATTGAAGAAGTCGTAAATTACACTGATGACGATGATGACTCAGACGAAGGTAACGTTACTTTGGGCGCGACAACGCTCAGAAAAACTACTGGAGAATCAAGCCTGGCTACGCTGACCCCCAAAGATTCAGCAAATTCCAAAGGGTTGTTTTCCAACGTGGTCGATTCGCACAAATCAGGGCCATCGACCCCGGACGATAACCAAGGTGCCCTCAGGCCAGCCGTTGATATTACACCAAAGGAACAAACCACGGCCCAGATGGATGCGCCCAAGGATGCGCATGGTCAGCAGCACAAGAAGAACATTCTCATTCTTCTGCCCAACCAGTTCCATGATAACGAGTTCCATAACGCACGTGATAGCAAGAACCTTGACTTGCCTGTTGCACAATCGCTCACGATGGACGAACCTCCGAAACGCTCGGGATGCACCTCGCCTTACGCAAAGAACAGACAAGCTCGTGTTATGGAGACCAACGATATGATCTCATCGGACTCTTTGGAAGACTTCCAAGACATCACACGGCATAGTCAGACCACACCAAGAAAAACGAGTACCTTCACTACGGGCGTCGCGCTGCCACCGCCCCGTATGGCTCTCCCCAGTACACCTGTGAAGAAGTCGAGTACTGGAACTCCAGGATCCACAGATTCGAGGCGAGAAAGACGTACCGAAGAAACTCCGAGAGAGGTCAAAGGTCTTGGATTGGAGGGTATTCAATACGAAAATAGTCTTGCCCTGGCTGCTGCAGACTTGCTTCCAAATAGATCCCAGGCTTTCAAGGAGCCTTCAAAGGATTACACTCATTCAAGACATTCTTCAAAGGACATCTCAAAAGAGCAAACGAAGGACCAATATGCAAAAGAGCAAAAGGAATCGAATTGGAGACAATCTGGTGAGTTTTCACATTCTAGAGAACCTTCAAGAGAATTTAAACATTCAAGAAACTCGTCTTATAATACAAACACATACACAAGAGACCATTCCAAGGAGATTTCCAAGGACGCTTCAAGGGACTACAAGTTCGAGTTAGCCATGACGCCCCGCAGTTCCGAACGTACACCGACAGTTACGAACTTGGAGGAAACTGACGATGCATCACAGCCTATAGGACAGTTTAGCTCGATTTCGCGTAAGAACACGCTCATCAAGACACCAAAGTTGAGCAGCTTGAAGCACAAGCGCTCGATTTCAGGAGGGTCTACTGGAAACAACATACTGACCAAATTCAATTTCTTCAAGACCAACAAGGACGATGCACGTGGCCATTCGCGCCATGTCAGCGAAGGTTCGATTCTGGGTGCGACAGGAAGCGCATCCATTTCAGCCTATGCGACACCTACTATGCCATCTGTGAGCCAGTCTCCGCTCATCAGCAACGCAATTGGCTTCACCAAGGACGGACAGATGCTTCCATCGCTGCAGGAGCTGTCATTTGTGCCATTCGACGGAACTGGCATGTTGGACTTAAAACAGTTGAAGGCTGAACAAAGCCAAACACAGGCCATGAAACAGTTGCAGGCAGAAATATCTGACCTCACGCAACAACGTCAGCAGTTGGATGGAGATGTCAGGAAGTTACGACTTGAGAAACAGAAGCTCAACGAAAGCCTCAAGCAGATTCAACAACGTATCAGCAACGAGTCGTCGCAGTATGAAAATATCATTCGTGAAATTGCCGATTTAGAACGCAGTAAGAAGAAATTGTTGGAGGTCAACCAGGTTTTGCTGGAGCAGAACCACCAAATGGAGAATGCTGTGTCGCAGTTTGGCGAGTTTGGTCCAAGCAAGACCAGCGAGCTAGGCGCGAAACTGAGTGGAAGTAACCTCTCCGTGGGAGGTAGCTCAACTTTAATAGGTGTTCCATATCTGGAGTTGGACGAACCAACCATGGAGACTCAAAAGGCTACAAGATTGAAGTTCTGGAGGCGCCCGAAACTTGGTTTCAATCCAGCACCAGGGTCTGCTCCACCTGTCATGCTGAATCTGTCTATGCAGCATCTGAATCTGCAACTGCGCGAACAAGGTCAAATGCAAGGCACGCAGTCTGGTCAACAACAGCAAGGATCACAGTCTAGGCCTTCAAGTAATGGAAACACAGGTCTGACAGGGCTGTCAAGTTCGCAAAACCAGGGTCAGCAAAATCTCAATGTTCCCAATAAGGTGAGCCAGAACTACGCGTCAAATGCGATTCAACATCCAAGTGTAAGTCCAAAGACCACTAGTACCGCAACAAATGGAGGTGGCGGGTCTCAAGTCAAAAAATTCACGAAACTGAGATCCACGAACATATTGGATACTTTCCTCTCGGGTAGTGGAGAAGAAGCTACTCCTGATGTACCACTTTTCGGTTCCACCATTCAAGAACGTGCGCAATTTGAGAACGAAGTTGTTCCTTTAATTGTCACACGCTGTCTTGCAGAGGTCGAGAGCAGAGGGTTGGATCTGGAAGGTATCTACCGTATCTCTGGTGGTAACTCAGCGACAGGTGCCATTGAAAATGCATTCAGTGCGGTTGTTGGACAGGATGAGAAACTTTTGAATCGTGTGGAAGAACTGATCAGCGGTGACATCAATGCCGTTACAACTGCGTTGAAGCGCTATTTGCGTAAGTTGCCTGACCCATTAATTCCATTTGCTCTTTACGAGGCGTTCATAAATGTGGACGCCAAGATCCCAGCGTCAAATGTGGAAAAGAGAATTCAAGAAGTTAAAACAAAGGTCATCAATGAGATGCCTCCTGCAAACAGGCAAACTTTGAAACTCCTCTGTCAACATTTGGCCATGGTAAGCTCGTACTCAGCAGTGAACAGAATGGGGTACAAGAATTTGTCGGTGGTTTTTGCACCTACCATTGCGCGTGACGAGATGGGACATAAGGAAATGACAGATATGGGGCACAGAAATAATGTTACTGAGTTGATTTTGGTAAACTGGGAAAGTATTTTTGACTAGTTCAGAATGATAATTAGAATCGTACGTGCAGATGTTGTAGAGAACACAATTTTTAACCTTGAACTACAATAGCTACTCATATCCAAATAAAGAGTTTCTATTTACAATTTTCACTGCGTGTTGATATAGCTGAATGAAACCTGTTGCCATATTGTGTTGGATGGGTCGACATCAGGGGGAAATATTGTGGGTTGTGCTGTAGGACGCCATTCTAGTTGCAACATCTGCAGTATGCTAAGCAATGCTGTTGAAGACCTCATGATATCGACTTGATTTGGGGGTTCAGGTACATTTCGTTCTTTCTGTGCCCCACTCTAATTAGATGCTCTATCACACTGAACAGCTTCTTCGGCACATCCTTGAATTTCTGAAACTCAGAGCGCACGTATCTATGCCACTGTGGCTGAAACTCTTTAGGCTTCTTGTGAACATTGACAATACACTCTTTGTAGAGCTTGAGGACCTCTCTCTGTAACCCGGACTTCTTCATGTTGATTAACGAAAAGTATTTGCTAAATGTATTTTACTAAATTGATGACGTAAGCTTTGTAGGTCGGCCCAAGAATGGAAATAGGCACAAAAGCCTCCGATTGGCGGAACACTCAGGAACGGTTGCAAAATACAGCCCCGCGTGCCATCGCATACAAAACAAGTTTATAGCATATACACTAGAGTTATATCCTTCTTCCTTCTATTAAAATGCAATATGAATCTATTTTAGTTTACTTCAAGTTGGTGAAGTCAGTCTCACCGTCTCTGCTACCATCGCAGACAGAGTTAGCACCGCAGGTGCAGCTGGACTTCTGTCTCTTACCACAAGCACAAGCCTCGCTGGCAGAAGGAGCAACGTTCTCTACCAGGGCTTTGTCGCAAACACACTTCAATGCTGGTTGAGCTCCGCAAGAGCAAGTAGATTTTTGAGCGCACACACAGTTGTTAGAAGAGCAAGCCATTTTTGAAAGTATTTGTATTTGATAATGATAATATAGTGCCTATTGCTGCAACTTTTATACTTGGATTGCGATATAGAGTATGCTTTTGTGATAGTTTTAGACGACCAATGAGAATGCTCGCGTAGTAAGCATGCAAAAAGTAGTCAGCAAAGAAATTAGATGACTAAGCCCACATTCTCACGTGAGGAGTGCTGCATATAGATGGGCTTAAATTCAATGGGACCAATTAGTTGCATAACGTGACTGCAAAGTGCGCTGACCATTTGAAGAAATCGTTCATACATAGTTATTTTACTCTCGCATTCTTGTTGGTCTACAAATTGCTGATGTATTCCTGTATTGGCAGCCTGCTGTTTCATAAAATACATGATTCATCTCTGCTTAATGCTACTGATCAATCTATCCTTTTGGTTGGTACATTTTCTTCCCCATGTGGTTGGTACATTTTCTTCATTGATTACTTGATACATCTTGGGGTTGCTCAAAAATCATTATGGGAAGGCTTGATTCTCGGACTATGCTAATTCCCAGTCAGCCTATTTTCGTTTTGTCAGAAACATCTGTAAACTATCACTCAATCCTCTTTATTAATTCTCGTCCCGTAATTAGTCAAATTCTTGAATCGCTCTCTTAAAGTGGCCCCCAATTCACTAGTCGAGTTCTCCGTTGGGTCCTGCAGCGAATGGTCCAACTGTCCAGTGTGCTCGCTTTTATCCTCTAGTTCCTTGTCATTTCTATCGCCAAAAATATCATTAGCCTCCGGTTCTGGGCCCTTCTTCACAGGCAAATCCAACTTGTTTGCAATCTCCTCAAATAAATGCAGAATCGACTTGTTCGACCCGTTGGTTGGATCCTTCATCAGGTGGTACATTGTCGAGCTTTCCAGATCCAAAAAGACGTTCTCGTTTCTAGGCTTTTTGGTTTGGGGCCCAACATCGATTGTCTGGAGATCTGGTGGGGAAATTACCGCCTCATCAGCATCAATAAACTCACTGTTGGTGGGCTTTTGTGGAACATGAAGTTCAGGCGGCTGCAAATCACTATCATCGACCGCATAAACAAGAGGCTTTACGGCAGATGAAGAAGAACCGGGCCCACCACTCAACCTCTCTGAAAACTTCGGTGTCGTGGGGAACCTTTGTATGGTATTTTCTTTAACGGGCGACTTCATCGGTGAGAATTCCGGTGGTAATATCACTGGCGAGAGTCTACCAGCATCTCCTATATTATGCTCCGTAACTTCAAACTCAGAACGCAAAACAGGAGGCTCGGGGAGTGTTGGTGACGAATTAAGGAGCTCTTGTATCACCAGTGAACGGCGGTTCACGCGTGGGGTATTCTTTTTTGGAGATATCAGTATCTTGTGATAAGCATCTAGAGACTGCCTCATTGTTTGTACTTTAACACCATCGGATATCCGTGGGGCTTCTGTTTCAAGGGTGCTATCGTCCTGCGCAAACTGATTTGTGAGGAACTTGGGTTTTTTGTGGACCTGGGGTGTTGATGACTGTCGCTTGAGCTGTTCAGTTGACCACGTTGGTGTTATTTCTTCTGCTGTAGCCTTGAGGCTCTCTGTAGCCTTTGACTGGATGCTGCGACCTTCTTTCTCAGGAGAGTTATAAAGTAAGTTGTTTCTATTGGCGATGGTATTCACATCTGTGTTGTTGACGATGGGCTCTTCATAAGAATCCAATTCCACGTTTGCACTTTGCTCAAAGAAGAACTTCCAGAATCCTGCGTTATCCCACACCTTTTTCAGGTCATTGGAGTACTCCTTGATAAGAGGAATGAGTCTATCATTGATGATGGCATTGCCCCGCGATATGTTCTTGTCGATCTCTTGAAGTACAAGGGTTGTTTCTTGTTCAAGCCGCTCGAGTTCTTCGGCTATTGATGCATCTTCGACGCTGGACGCGACTGTATTTCTCCGAACGCTTGATGGAGCTACGGAGTAACGTTTCATTATGGTCCTATTTGTTTATAAACGCGTAAAATGTGCAGGAGGATCAAGTTTTTACATTTTATTCATTTACAGTTTTTGGCTGCTCAAGATCTTTTCACGGACAGCACCTCACTGATGGGAAACATAATGTCTGTATCGTTTGCTCCAGAGTGCACCGACGCGAAAACCAAGTATGATGACTGCTTCAACAAATGGTACACAGAGAAGTTCCTTCAAGGCAAGTCCTTGAACAATGAGTGTACTGAGTTGTGGGATGACTACATCACTTGTGTCAATGCAGCTTTGGCCAAACAAAAGATCAAGCCGATGTTGGACAAAGCTAGAGAAGACCAACCTTTCACAAGTGAAGAGTTGAGGGCTGAAGTGGAAAGAAAGTGAGTTTATGTAAATAGAAATAAATGCTATGACAACGGACTTGTTGGTAGTTAAGATAAGTGAACTTTTTGGTTATTATAAAGACTAGGAGTTTACATAGCTAGTTTGGTCTTGACAACGGTTTAAAGAATTTGATCAAGTTCTAGAGAAGGAGGGCTTAGTTTGGTTAGAATTGTAGTCTTGAGAATTGACTGCAATCTTCAAAATTAATTGTTCGTTCGTTCGTTCAGTTATCTTCTACTCCATGATTGTTCACTCACTCACTTCACTCGTTCCACTCGTGAAGTTCATTCTTTCAGTTGTTATGTAATCACTGGCTTATCATTGGGTTCTCTACCTATCCCCCAGCAAAGCTCTTCATTCTCTCTATACCTACTGTTCGTGACCTTTATGTACCCTTTGTCTTTTGAAAATTAATTACATATCAATGCTTGTTGAAGAACTACCTAAGCCAAACACGGTGAAGTCATCGACGATCTACTTCACATCGTCGATCAACCTCACGGCGCGCCTGAACCGTGGTCTCACAAACCCCGATGGCTCCGAGGCAGAACAAAACAAGAAGAGTAGAGCAAAGGTCAACTACAACTTGACCCTGTTGATGAATGCACAGACACAAACCAACGATGTACTGACGCGTAATGGCCCCCTCAAGTCTGCTCAGCAAATACAACTCGAGCGTGTCGTGTCCAAACGTCTCAATGAACTTAGCAGAGAAGCTTCTGTGCCATCATTCGAGTTGCCTAAAAACTTGATCTATAGCAGCATACACAACAAGGAGGCCGTGAAAGAGAACGCTAGGATAGGAAATACACCAACTACGAAGAAGATATTACTGGCGAGGCGTAACTTAAACCTGTACTTTGAAGAAGAGCGCAACCTTATATCTGTCAATACCATTCTCAACCTGAACTTTCGCTTCATTGACAACATAGAAACAGCAAGTGCCGACGACGAACCGAAAGCGAAAAGGCGAAAGCAGACTGTGAAAATAAAGCCAAGATTGAAGTTGTGCTGCATATGCGGAAACACATCCAATTATCCTCGATGTGGTATCTGTGGATTGTATTGTTGTGGTGTGAGGTGTGTGAACTTACACAACGAGCTGAGATGTTTGTAATTCAAACCTCTACGCGCAACAAAGTTTGTTTTTGCAGACTGTCATGTTTAGGCAAGTGGGATCTTTGTTCATAATTGGGTATGCCGCAGACTAAGGCACGAAAACTATTGTTGTCTATGGGTGCAAAAAATGTTCTGCAACTTCAGTACTATTTAACACCGATATTTCCCACGCACGGTTTGCCAAACAGTAATGCATGTTAGGATTCTCATGCTCGCACTAGTGCTTTCTGAGCGAGCACTTGCAAATTTGCTGCAAGACATCAATAACACGACATTGGAAAATACTACCGAAGACTTCCAAACAGAGACGCGTGAAGAAGGAACAGTGAATATAGCTAACACGCTATCAACTGTGACAATCCTGAACGCTCACCCCTCGGTGTTGGCTGGATATACAAATAAGGTCGCTAGCTACTCAGATGGTCCCCGTGACTATCAGAAACTAGTTCATTATGCACATATCGCTTCAGCTTCATACTGCATCAACAAAGGATTATCTGCGGGTAAGTTGGGAGGAGCTTGTACTCTAGATGTTTGTAACACACGGGAATTCGAGGATATTAGTATACTACATGTGTTCGACCTGAACAAATGGGGCGGAGTGGGATCTGGTTATTATGCAATCGACCATCAAAAGAAACAGATTCTTTTAGTTTTCCGTGGCTCTGCTCTGAGGCGTGACTGGATAGGTAACTTGGACTTTTTACCAGTAAGCTACGAGCCTTTGGTTGCTGAACAGACCAATATGAAGTGTGAGGGGTGCACAGTACACCGTGGTTTTTATACTATCCTCCAGAATGTCCGCAGCGTTATCAAAGAGGTGCTTATTTTGAAGAAGAACCTACCAGACCACAAGATTGTAGTTGTGGGACACTCTCTTGGTGGGGCATTAGCAATACTCACCGGCACAGAATTTCAGCTCTTAGGACATGAGCCGCTAATTGTGAGTTATGGAAGCCCTCGAGTGGGTAACTCCCGCTTCAACGAATTTTGTGCTGAATTACACCGGCTGGAAAAGGTCACTGAGACCATCACGAAGAAGAAGGATTTCAACCAGGGTTTGATCAAAGTGATGCACAAGGGAGACATTGTACCGTACTTGCCTCCATCCCCAATCTTTCTGTCTGCCGGGTACAGCTATTACATCAAAAATATTTTTCTACCGCACGAGCTGCAACAGATTGAGAGGTATGGTGGTGAAAATATGGATGTTCAGCAAGCCTACTCTACGAACCCGTCAAAATATTGGTTCAATTCCCTTGGAAAGTATCAGCATTCTCATTATTTTATCAAAATTTCGGGATGCTAGTCCTCATTGTTCTATATGTAATATCTATTTTATAAAGTTGTATCCCGTATACTGTTTCCGTTTCTCATGATCAATCTCCTTTCGCGATCTGGACCATTTCTTCGATGTTGGTTACCTTCAGTCTTGATTTACCTTTCTCAGAACCCATGTCCAATTCGTACTTGCTCAAAGTTTTCCATTCATCCCAGTTCACCCCAGTTTGCTGGAGTGGTTCCTGTGTTGGACTTAAGTGTATCCCATTCGTGATATCCAGTAATATTGTCTCGGCAGTATCGAAAGAGTCCATCATGGTGGTCGCAATAACACCCTTCGGTCCATTTTTCACCCAGCCAGAGGTGTACCATCCCACCACTGGAGTTCCCTCATTCGATAAACATCTCCCGTGGAGATTGGGTAACCTTCCCCCAGAAAAAGTGACACCCAATTCAGCCAATCCAGGGATTTCAGTTCCGTAGTAGCCTATAGAAAGAATCACAAGCTCGTTTTTAAACGTTTCAGACTGGTCGGTGGGTATCACAACACCGTCTTCAACCCGGTTTATTTGAAACTTGGTGTGAGTGACGGCTCCATCTGCACTGATGAACGCAACGGGAGTCCTCAAATAATCCAATGACCACGACCTTTGTGCGTTCTGGTCGAATTCGCGTTCTTTTACCAAAATGTCTACCTTGCGCTTGTCAACTCGATTCAACTTCTGTGCTTTAGCATCCGCAACCAACTTTTCATCAACAGGGTCGAAACGAACAGATGATTGTGCAGACAAATCAAGTAACTCGCGAATCTCTTTATTGGTAAATGCAGAGTGTAATAAACTTCTCCGTGCTACAATACGCACCTTCTTCACAGAACTTCTCTCCAAAGCACGCACAGCTTCATCGGCGATGTCTGTCTGGTGCCAGTATCTTATTGGATCAAGTAGGAGAACACGCGCAATGTCAATAGCAACATTTCCATTTCCGATGATGGTGACATTTTCAACTTTACTCAAATCGAACTCAGGGTACTCAGTCAAGGGATGTCCATTGTACCAATTGACAAAGTGACGAGCAGATACAATCCCCTGCAGTTCTGACCCAGGTATTTCGAGCTTGTTGTCTGCGTTAGTACACCCGTAAGCCAACACAATAGCATGGTAACGTTTCTGGAGCTCAGCCACCGAGACATCGGACCCGATGGTAGTATTGCCAAAAAAGCGAACTTTACCTGTTTCCATTGCATTCTCAAGATACTCCTCGCAGTTTTTCACCTCAGGGTGATCTGGAGCAACTCCGTATCTACTCAAACCGAAAGGAGCTGGTAACCGCTCGAATATGTCAACCCTCACATCGGGGGACTTCTTGAGGAGGTGGTGGGTTGTATAAAAACCAGCAGGTCCCGAACCAACAACAGCAATGTTGAAGTGCTTCCCCGTGTGAATACAGCGTACTCTGTGGAGCACGCGAGATTGGCGAGCGAGTCGTACCAACATGTAGGATAGTCTAATTTGAGCTTGGTAATGTATTATGTAATTTCTGAGACGGATAATTTAGGTTTCAAGTGAGCTGATTAGTTCGGAGTTTAATTTGTATGCAAACAGGGCGAGAGCTGCTGCAAGCTTTTGCACTTACGTGGGGGCCACAGAGATGCTCCCGTTGGGATACGATATGATATGCTAAATAAGATTTAGATGTTGGGAACAAAATTTTAAACTACAAGATGTCGCATGATGTTTGCCAAGAGGTGGTTAGTCAGCCTATTTTGCCATGTGTCATCACTCTATGGTACTTTGCTACAAGGACCCTGCCCGTGGGTTTAAATTTGAAGACTGCAACAGCAACCTTCATTAGGTTTAGCAAAACTTGGTCGAAAATCTACAACTAAACGAGATAAGGTTGAGAAGCGAACGTTCTCTTTTTGAACTTTTTGAGTAAACTCTTCCCCCTCTCGTAAACACCCCCATTGTCTCTGATGTGCTTAACCTGTACGGGGTTATCGTTTCCATCAGGATCGCTTGTACGGATCTGGAAAAAAAAAGATGATATGGAGTTAGCACAGCCTAACTTAGAAGTCATGCCAGGGTTCACGCCTTGAAGTAAGTTTACGACCAAATGCGTTAATATAGTGTCCCTATGTGAGGTTATGCCCACTTGCTACGGATCATTGCTCATATTTCACTATATGCAGGAAATTATATTAAAAGTGGTTCGGAACCTGCTGGCTACCCGAAACCCCCACAATAGTGGCGGTGCAATTTACGGAAAGTAGACGAGATGACTCGGGACTTTGCGTAAATTACTCTCGCGTGAAGGATGTTACGCAGAGTCGTACACAGGACAAAGTCAGTGTGAATGGCCTGCATGAGCGGGTGGGGAATGTCCCCCATGTGACGTCATTCCCATCTTCATTTTGATGCATTCCTGCACATATGAGGTACAGAGAATTTTGCAATACATTTCTTTTGACAAGAGGCAAGATTTGGTCTGAAACGAGATCAAAGATGTTATAAATACGATGCGGAATCCACTATTTCCATCTTGGAAACATAACTTTACGAAAAATGTGGGGTTTTGATAGGGAAAAACTGGCTGAAAAGAAGCAGGATGACATTGTATCTAATATAGATTTAGATAAGACTTCTCCCACATCTCCGCAGTTTGAGACATCTTCCAGCAATGACTCGGAGCAGACAAAGCCATTAGAACAAGTGCATCGCAAGCTATACAACAGACATGTCCAGTTGATGGCAATCGGTGGCCTGATTGGAACGGGTCTTTTCGTCACCATTGGTACATCAGGGTTAGTGAAGGGTGGACCATTGGGCCTTTTATTATCGTACCTGTTTTGGACGTGCATCATTCTCCTTTTAACAACAGCTGTGGGTGAGATGGTATCCTTCCTCCCCGTAAATTCGCCTTTCTTGACTATGGCAGGCCGTGTGGTTGACCCTGCTTTCGAGTGTGCGGCCTCAGTGAACTTTTGGATTGTGCAAAGTTTGTTCATCCCCTTTGAGATCACTGCTGTCAACGGTATGATTCATTTCTGGAGGGACGACTACTCACCAGCCATTACCTTGTGCATTCAGATTGCAATCTACGCTGCTATCAACGTTTTTGCGGTTAGACTCTTTGGTGAAGCCGAGTTCTGGCTCTCCATCGGAAAGCTTATTTTGTGTATTGGTTTGCTTTTATTCACTTTAATTACGATGTGTGGTGGTAACCCAAAGCACGATGCTTTCGGTTTCAGGAATTGGCATGCTGCTGGAGGCCCTATTGCGGCCATGTTGACAACGGGCGCTTTAGGGAAATTTCAAGGATTCCTTTGGTGCTTGAGAAAATCGGCAGCATTCACTTGTGTGGGTCCCGAATACATGTCCATGGTTGCCGGTGAGGCCATCAACCCAAGAAAGACTATGCCTACAGCTTTCAAGACCGTTTTGTATAGATTGGCGGTCTTTTACATCGGTGGTGCACTTTCTGTGTCGATCTTGATTGCATACAATGACCCCAAATACGTGGAACTTTCTAAAAACACCTCCAACGCAGCCTCATCACCATATGTGGTTGCTATGCAGAACTTGCACATCAATGTCTTACCACACATTGTCAATGCGATTGTGCTCAGTGCAGCTTTTTCCGCCGGTAACTCGTACACCTATTGTTCGCTGAGAGCTCTTTACGGATTGCTGTGCAGAGGCTTTGTACCGAGATTCTTCAGATACTGTACGAAGAATGGTGTGCCCATTTTCTGTGTTGCCGTGTCTATTTGCTTTTCCTTGCTTTCGCTCTTACAGTTGGGTAAATCAGGTGCCACGGTTTTGGATTACATGGTGAACTTGTGTACTGGAGCACAGGTGTTGAACTATGGTCTTATGTGCATCACTTACATCCGTTTCTATCACGCATGCAGAGTCCAGGGTCTTGACAGAAAGGAGTTCCCCTACCGTTCTTGGTTCCAGCCATATTCTATTTATGTGGCTACGTTCTTTATCTGGACCATGATTGGTATTTTAGGGTACGAAGTCTTCATGCCAGGCCGTTGGACAGTGGACACATTCTTATTCAGTTATGTGATGGTTTTCGTGACTCTTGCAGTCTTCATTTTCTGGAAGATCTTAAAGCGGACTAAGTTTGTCAACTTGGCAGAGGCGGATTTGTTCACCGGAATTGAGGCGATTGAGGAACACGAATATGAATATTATGCGAGCCAGGATGCTCAAAACGAGGACTTGGAGAAGGGAAGAACCAAGAATCCTTTCAAGAAGGTAATTGATTGGATATTATAAATGCATGAATAATTAAGGCAAGGGAAGAAGAGAATGTAGAAGAACAATTACAAAATAGTCATCAAGATCTTCGGTAAACCGGCTGTGTGGGGTAGCGTGACAATCCATAGACAACTATTGCTAATGCTTACAAAATATTTGCTGAAGGTCCAAGAGAAACTACATCACACAAAGGCACTCGTTCTTGGCATATACAAACAGCTTTAAAGAGACAGTGATAATGATGTCTGTAGATACGAGTATGAAGGCAGTTTGGCAAATGCCAGTGAAAGATTGAAGTTCTTGTGTATCGGTCAAGACACATGAACTGAGCTCACACTGTGCGATGGCATGGGATATTTTGCAGACCCAGGGCACAAACCACGATGGATTACGAGAACATAAAACAGAAATCAAAATGTTAATTGCTAAGGTATAATGCCGATCTTTTGTACCGCTAAAGAAACATGAGGCAGAAGATGATATACTTCTGACGAAGAGCCACGGTAGTAAGTGCTGGTGATTAGCCGTGTCGGTTTTTTGTGTTAGCTGTACGATTGCTGAATTCAGATATACTGCATGTAAACTTTATCTATATACAGTATCTGTATATACACGATTGTCACCATTATGGGCGATGGCCCTTGTTCGTAGGAAAATACGAAAAAGCCAAGTGTAGTGCGCTTGGATCGGACGATTTGGAGGCGCTGTTGAGATTTCGTTTCTTCTATGGCTCAGTGAACAAACTTCACTTTGAATCTGTTGCACGTTAAAAGGGCCAGTTTAGCCAAACTTTTAGTATTCTTGGAATCTTTTCATTATCAATGATATGAACTTCACAAAGCCAGTGAAGCCTGTAAAGCCTGCAACTATCGATTTTCTTGACAAATCCAATGAGTTTTCGCCCTCTTTTTACCAAGTAAAAACCCTCTTTCCTTCTACAATAAAACAATTTAACCTATAATCACCATATATTCAAAACTAGGGCTGCAACAGCCAAAAAAACGGTCAATATGCCTGTTTAAAGAAATTCCCAATCAATCTTGATTCTGCCCAAGTCCATGTCAGCAATCTTGGCAAAAGCAGAAGGAGACAAGTCCAAACTGTCTTCCGAGCATCCCGGACAGGAGTCTACAATCTTAACATCCACAGACTTGCCCTCGTAGAAAACTCTCAATTTTTGGCCACACAACGGATTGTTGTTGGGGTTTCCGTTGATGACCTGCTTGTTGTATCTCTTCTGAGAAATAGCGACAATGAGGTCGTCATCAGTGTTGGTCCATCCACATGCTCCCATGTCAGGGTTGAAGTACGTGCCGTCACCATGGTACTCACCAGAGCTAGATGTCGGTGAAGAGCTCGAGGTGGAAGCGGTGGTACTTGAAGCAGCGGTGCTTTCAGCAGTGGTGCTTGGAACAGTGGTGCTTTCAGCAGTAGTGCTTGGAACAGTGGTGCTTTCAGCAGTAGTGCTTGGAACAGTGGTGCTTTCAGCAGTAGTGCTTGGAACAGTGGTGCTTGGGACAGAAGCAGTATTTTGGGTAGAGGTACTTGGAGCAGCACTTGAAGTTGGCTCAGTTGACTCAGCAGTTGGTTCAGGGGTCGACAGAGACTCAGCACTGGTAGTGGTGGCATCAGTGTGGACAGCCTGTTTCTGAACCGGTGTGGTTTCAGCCTGCTCCGTGGAAGTTGCAGAGATAGGCTTGCCTTCATAATCGACAAGCAAGGTTGTGAAGGTTGTCACGTAAACAACCTCAATGTCCGGGACAGGGGCGGCCTTGACCAAGTTGGTGCTCAAAAGCGAGAGCAAGGTAACGAGTGATAACTTCATCTAAGGAGTGACTAAAGTTGGGTACAAAGGAGTGTAGTGCTATTGAGCGAAAGTGGCCAAGGAAGGACTGTAGTTGGTGGTTTTTTGAAAGTGCAAAAAAAGAATATTTATAAGAAAAAAAGATGTCTTTTCGAGATACATCGCCACAATTTTGTGTCACGATAGAAAGGAGGTGGTTACCTGCAAATGTGTAAGGAGGTTGTGGTAAAAGTATATTTACCGTATAAGAACACATATACTTGCATGTATTGGCATAGGGGTGCTTGGCCCTTGTATGTCTCGTTCTAGGCCCAGGTGTTCATATTCTGGCTGGAAGAAAGGCTCAAAATTAATTATCCCAAAAGAGCGAAATGGTTCGAGTTCGCGGAATATCTGAAACTGCAGAAAGGAGCCCGAAAATTTAGCAAGTAGTGAATCTGATTTTGACCCAGAAACGTTGGGCGGTACTAGTAGTATGAGATAGATTATGGAGATTTGGGGGTTGTGTTGGGGACTAAGGCACTACTTTGGGCTTGAAATACTGGAAAAAAACTACTTAATAGACTGGGATCTAGGGATCTAGGAGTGAATACCAGATCATGACGTGCATTTACTGCACGCGTTCTATGCACTGTTGTCTTGTCAACCTGATGAAGAGATATAACGGCGTAGATTTAGCGTGAATGAAACAGGAACTTCGATTGAAGGGGTATGGGGAGAAAAAATACTGTCATTCACTTGTGCATATACAGCGTGCTTTCAGTGACGAGTGGGATTCCGGCTCCTGAGTTGAGTACTATTAAAGTTAATTAGATGACTATTAAGGTTAATGGGACATAACCTGAGGTAAAGTGCGGTAGTAGAGAAGAAAAATCAATGCCAAGCTGCTTATATTTGGCAGAACTGCAGCTTAGTGACACGCACTAATTAATGGATATACGGTTGTGATGTCGGAGTTGTCAGGTTATGTTTCAAACCAGGGGCCGCGGCTTTGACACGGATTATCCGCGAGATCAGTAGCTGAGAGGTAGAGCAGTATATCTGATCAGTTTCAAAGGTTTTTCTTATTAAAAGTAGACAAAGCAGTTATAAGCAGTCATACAAAAGATTGATTTAACATTGATAGTAGACATAACAAAAGAGTTTTTCACTTATCAACAGTAGGGGAGCATATTTCGGTACGATATTGAAGTCGGTGCCACCATAATTGGCACCGACAGGAAATAGGCTTTCATGAAAAACGGTGATACAGGAATCACGGTACCATTTTATACAGTACATACCAGTACTAGACGTAACAACACCCCCTACAGTAAATACTGATTTAATAAAATTTCGCGCAGAATTTAGAGAATAGCTACTTTTTTATCGAAAACATTTATAGACTTGCTCATTGTAAGGAGTTCGAGAGTTACCAGGAGAAAAAAAGTTGGCGACACTTGTTGAGCCAATGGATGAGTTTTAATATTACAGGTGACATACATACACTCTAATATACAGTGTTTCTAACATGCTGTTAGTTCGCGAGCACTGAATATACTACTCCTCTCAAATACACTGCTTAAATATACACTTTCTCAAATTATCCTCACATTATCCTTCCATACACTTTCTCACATACACGTTCTCACATTATCCCCACATACACTTCCTCATTTCCTCACAAACACAATCATTCCTCTACCACTCTACTACGCCTTTTCCGTATAACTATATCTACTCTTGTCCGTACAAATCAATACTACCTACAAAACTACCGTTGGCTTGTGTATTCCTATGAGAGTCCCCAAAGCATCGACTCGGTAGATTAATGGGAGCACTGAATGAAAAGTGCCAGGCCGCAGGGAGGCCTCACTGCGAAGCGTACTTGTGCAGGCACTCAGGCTGCGGAATGCGGAATGTGTCACTAAGTGTGACCGGATTGACAGGATGTGACAGAACAAATGCTTGTGTGGTCATGAAGGTTTGGTGGTTGTGATGACTTGACAGGCCAGTGATGTGATTTGGTTAGGGTGTGGTTGATTGTGAATAGTATGGTAGACAAAAAGTGCAAATACTGTGGGTAGATACACTGTGTGGTGAGCAACGCGAGGTTGATGTTTGCAGTTTTTGGGGCTTCGGGTTTCTGATCGAAGGGGGGGAAAAATGATGCGGGTGAAGTTTAAGTTGTTGATGTAGATACTTAGATCTGCAGTCAGACATGATTCTGGATAGGACTGTGAGGATATGTTGGATTTACACACAGCTTCGTTGCGAGATAATCACTTAGGAGCACTCACATGTCACTTGAGAGAATATCTAGCACAGTAGCACTTATTTCAGTTGTGAGAATACTAGGCTTTGTAGTTTGTGAACATCAATCTTCGCAAGGCAGTACTCACTGCCTTCAGTACATGGAATAATCGTTTTCAGTAGCATAGACTCCGTTAATGACTACTAATCGACATGGAAACAGCCTGTGACAGACTCCACTTAATAATTATCGTCATGGAAACAGTCTGTGAGTGGATTATTATCGCCTCATGGAAGCACACTTCGTCAGCTCGTGTTTTAATCAATACACCTCATCCCATGTACAGCTTCCAACTGCCCAAACAACCACTTGCTCTGATACGCCGGCGAACCCATGGCCTTCGCTCTCAAGCGCATGTTGCGGTCGTCGGTGATCAACACGCAGTAGCGGAACATACGCGCGGTCTTCGGCGTGCACTGCGTTACCACCACGTCCAGCAGTTCCAGCACACACAAGCCATCGGTCCCCCGTGGCCTGCGCAACAGCGACATCTCACGCCCCGCACCCCGCATCTGCGCACGTCCCAACTTGTCGTGCTCGTTGACACACTTCAAGATGGTCTCATCAACATTAGAGCGCCAATTCAGGCTGTTTTCAAACTCAAAAGTCTCGTTGATGTCCAGTGCCACGGTGCCGTCAAAGCGCAACGGCACAATCTCGTTCGCAAAGTAGAGCTCGCGGATAATGATCACCAGTCGCGTGGCTGCATCTGCAATGGTGGTCTCCAGCAGCTTGCGGAGCGTGCGCAACTCCTGGAACACAATCAATGGAATGGCCACACGCAACACACCGTGCCGCACACACTTGAAAACCCGTCCACAGTGCTTGAGCCAGATGTTGGTGTCGAGTGTGATGTAACTGACCTGCGTGTCCATGCGCTCGCCCAAGTCGCCCTCAAGCTTGTCGTAGTCGTCGTGCTGCACCTGCTCAAGCGCACGGTTGTGCTGTTGCTGGTGCTGGACGTGGTGGTTGTACACGTCGCCATGCATCTGAGAGAGTCGCCGTTGGTGCTGTGCCGCATGTTGCGCCGCGTGCTCCAGCACACGCGTCTCGAACCAAACCGCATCCACCTCTTCCGGCGCGTGCGCACACGCCACATGGGCTGGGTCCATAGGCTGAACGAAGCTGTTCTGCACAAAACGCGCATCACCCGCGAGAAACTCCTCCATGTATCCGTAGGGGTCTGGGTCCTGGTCCGCATACACGGCCTCATCGAAGCGGAAGCCGTCGACAGTGCACACAAGGCCAAGCTCACCGGTGTTGGCAAGCGCACGCGCTATAAGCACGATACGAACCACACGTTCATCGGTGTCACGTTCAAGTGCAGCGCGCGCCTTGAGATCGCAGCCCTCGGTGCTTGCAGCGATGGTGCCACATACGGGCAAGTCAAACATGGCATCTGAGTGTATGCCTGCTTCGTCGGCACTCGCATAGTCGCCCTTGGGTGTCAAAACATCGAACCAGAGCAGACCCCAACACCGCCACACCTCAGGCAATAGCTCATCGTGCTGATGGCGTGACACTGCATCCGCACGCAGCCGACACTGCTCACGGAGGTGCGCGGACGCACGAACCACAGCCAAGATGCGGTTGAGGTAGCCGAGGAGCAGCTCCCACGGGAAAAGCTTCTTGAAGAGCCACACAAACATGGTCTTGCTCGCAGGAATCCGGCGTATTTGTTCGGCAACAGCGAGGAGGAAGTAGAGCCACACAAGGACATGCGCGGTGCTGGCCTGCACGGGCCCGCCCAAGTAATGGCGAAGGATGCGCATCAGGAGCTCAAGCACGCTCTTGTTGATGTGTGCAAGCAGTGAAAACCACTCGGGTGATGTTAGCTCACGTGCACATGAAGCGGCCTCAAAAGCATCGTCGGTGCGCGACTTGAGCTTGCGCTCCTTCTTCTCACGGCGCTCTTTGAGCGCCTCCGGCAAGAGGAAGAGTTTGGCAAACGGATTGCGAGCATCGCCAAAGCCCACGAGGTGATTGATGTTGGCGAGTGCAAACAACGGGCCCTTGTTGAACCAGAAGTTGGTCTTTTCCGCAACGTTGGCCGTGGCGTATGCTGCGTCATAAGCTGCATCATAGGCAGCACCCTGCGGTGCAACGCCCTGCGGCGTGTAGAGCTCGCCCGTGAAGAAGTTGTAGCCGTTCAGGTCGGACCCGAATGTGAGCCCATACCGTGTGATGAGGTCGATACCATACTGGATCTCGGCCGGTGTGGCGGTGGGAGTGCCCGGTGGCGCAGAGCCCGCAGTTCCAGGGCCGTTGGCGATGCTCAACAACACCTTGTGGATCTTGATGAAGTCGATGATGGGCAACTCAAGGAGACTGAGGATGTTGCGCTGTGTGCAGATGTTCTCGACCACCAACCGGAGGTACTGCGGCGTGGGCACAAACGGATCGCGGCACACCACACTCTTACCGATGTTGACCAACGCATCGAGGTTATCCTGCTGAACCGTACACATGTGGTAGTAGATCTTACCATGTCCGTACATGGTGCGCATGGCTTCCGCATACCAGTGCTCCGCGCTCACCTTCCAGTCGATGAACTTCAGCAGGTAGAGCGCAATGGCCATGCGCAGGAGATCGCCGAGCTTCTCCGCCCACCACCCAGCCATGGCGAGTGCCGGGTCAGTGAGCAGGCTCACCACCAGGAAGCAGTGTGCGATAAAGCACAGGCAAATCTCGTGTTCTGCGAAGAGCCCCACTACGTTCTTCAACACCTCGAGGAACCCCACCACCCCGTACACCCACATGCGCCGCGGGATCTTGTACAAGTCCACAATGTTCTTGCCTGTGCGAAGCTGTGTCTGGTTGACCAGCGGCTTGAGCGCCGTCACCAAAAAGTCGTGGTAGTTGTCGAGGAGCACCACGTTGTGGTGGTACACTGTCCAGAGTTCGTTCAGAAGTTCCAGCGTGCCCGCGGGTGCAATGCTGCCGAACCCGTTGCCGTACCCGTTGAGCTGCCCGATCTTGTGTGTGAGATCCACGCAGTGCTTCTGCACCGTCTCTTCGTAGTTGACAATGTTTTTGTATGTTTCCTTGAGCTTAGCCGCAAGCTGTGCCTCCTCGTCCGACATCACTGGCCGTGCCGGTGTGCTTTCGTCCTCCTCCTGCTCCTCGAGCTGGTTCAGCTCCAGCAGGTTAGACTTGTTGGGGCTGGGGGGAACCAGCGCTCCGCGTGGCAGCTGGAACGATGTTCGAAGCGAGGCAGCCTGTGGCTGCTGGTACGCGTATGTGGGGGGGTTGGTGTTTTGGTAGTTTTGGTAGTTTTGGTAATTGTGGGGGTAGTTTTGGGGGGTTTGGTAGTTTTGGCTCGTATTTTGACTCTGAGTATTCAGGCTCAGGTTTTTTTGGCCCGCATAATTCGGATAGTTTTGATTCGGGTTCTGGTTTGGATTCTGATTCGGGTTCTGATTTGGATTCTGATTTTGGTTTTGATTTTGGTTCTGGTTGGGGAAATTTTGATTTGGGTAGTTCTGGTTTGGGTAGTTTTGATTCTGGTAGTTCTGGTAGTTCTGATAGTTCTGATAGTTCTGATAATTCTGGTAGTTCTGACCCTGCTGATTCTGCCCCATATTCAGTCCTTGTATCTGCCCCAGTGTTTGCCCCTGGCTTTGCCCCTGGGTCTGTCCCTGGATTTGCCCCTGGACTTGCCCTTGATTTTGCCCCTGGACCTGGCTACTCTGAACCCCGTAACTCTGACCATAACCATAGCCCTGGCCAATACCACTCCCCTGGCTCCCCTGGCTACTCTGGTTGTATGCGTTTACAAGCCCCAGTGCGCGCTTGCTGGCGTTACCCACCATGTGAACACTCAAGCTGTTCTGGCGCTTGGCGTTGGCTGGACTCGCCATTGGTCCCGCGGCGCTGGGTGTGGCGATCGGTGTCATCACCGGCGTGTTGATTGCCGATGGACTGTTGTGCAATCCTCCCATTGGCGTGGCAATGGGGGCGTTGAGATGCGGAAGATGCTGGTGTGGCCCACGGCCGGTGTTTACGGACGCGCCCATGTCTCCGCCCGCCTGGTAGTACCCACTGTACCCAAGGGTTCCATCCACTGGATCCTTCGGTGTGTTGTAGTCCACCTCACTCGTGTTCATGTTGTTGGAGAAAAAAGAAAACGAGTGAACGAACTGAACGAACTGAACGAGCGAACCGAGTGAAGTTTGTGAAGGGAGTGAAGTGACTTGAATGAGTAAGTGAGTGAGTGAGTGAGTGAACTAACATTACATAGAGGTAACTGAATAAGCGAACGAACTGAATGAATGTGTGAGTAAAGTGATTGAGTGAGTGAATAAACACTAGGAGATGAATGAATGAGTGAATATACACTATATATGGAGATGAATGGGTGAGTGAATATTCATCGTGAGTAGAGATAACTGAGTGCGGATGAACTGAATGAGTAAGTTGACAAACACCATTTATAGATAACTGAAAATAAGTGATGATATAGAGATAACTGAGAATAAGTGAATATATAGGAATAATTGAGAATAAGTGACTCATTATGGCGAGTAATTGAGTAATACTGTAAAGTAATTTAATGTGTGATTGAGTGAAATTGTAAGTAATACAGTGAGTGATAAGTTGAGGTAAGCAGTGAGTGAATCGGTGGGTGAAGAAATCAGTAACTGGTAAAGTGACCGAATTGAGTAAGAATTGAAATCTAGGGTTCGGAACTGAAAAGGGTAAAAAATAGCCAAGTAGCGAATACCAGTGCATTCTAGAGTTGCAATACAACCAAACAGACCACACAAAGCGAGCAGTCAGACAGGCTCTACTTGCTAACCGAGTGAGCCTGGAGGAAGGGTGATTGAATCTGTGTTTGGATCTGTTTGTGCTTCGGTTGCAAAACCTGCAGGTGAGCGGCAAGGACCGGTAAAAAGAGATGAGAATACTGGATGAAGGAGTGGAGATCAAGAGTGGAGGTTGACGGGGGAGATAGGAGTAGAGGATTTGAAAAGATGAGCAGAAAATGGGAATATCAAAGAGGAAGGGAGTATGGAATGAAAGTATGACAAGAGAATAAACTGAAAAATATGATAGAAGAGTGGAGTATGGAATGGGAGTATGAAAGTGGAATAAATACTAAAAGAGGTAATCAACAGAATAGGAAGTAATGAACACAAGAACACAACTATAAACAGAATATGATTTGCTACCTCCTAATCGATGGGATCTTTATAATTACGCACCCAGTTCAATTTTAGAAAGATCGAACTAGAGTGCGAGGCAACTCTTTAGTGCACAAGACATCAGAGTACAACCACCTATGTACTTTACAACTAAATTTTGACCATGAATTCGCCTACATAACATCAGAGTAATCAAGAAAGATGCTCCTAAGAGGGTAATTGACTAGGATCAGCAAGGACTAGTCGAATAAAGGGGTCTTAAAAGAACGGAAATGTTTTGTAGACGTCTTCACATATTCTGTATTTGGAAACCATAGATGTTTTTCATTAGTTGGCAACCTTATAGTCTTAGCAAGTATATGAAGTATAAAGAAGTATCATTTACTAAAACCCACTGAACTTATAGAAGCGCTAATCTCACCAGGTTATGTAGTCAAAACTCTTTATTGGATTATCACTTTAATAAGAGCCAAGTGTAAGACTCTTTGGCTTTGCTTTTCTTGTCTGTTCACAGGTCAACATCACTACTAAATAACAGTCTCACTGACTATACCTACTATACTTACTCTGTCAAGGTGCTCACTTGCTCAGTCACTTCAGTCACTTACTCAGTCACTTCAGTCACTCAGTCACTCAGTCACTCAGTCACTCATTTTACTAACTTACTCAGTCAGTCAGTCAGTCAGTCAGTCAGTCAATCATTTCACCAACTTCTCACTCACCAACTTCACTCGCTTCACTCGTTCATAAGTCGGATATTCTATGCTAGGTGTCTAGAAATTTAGCGTGCTCATTTGCTCTAACTGACCACATACAAACTGCCGAATAACGTGGTGTTAGCTTTTAATCATTGTGCGAATTCTTCAAAGACAGTAATCCTCGAGATTAGATCATTATGTTGCTCCACACTCAATTTCTCATGAATGCCATCAGATATGGAACTTTCCAACTGCTAACTTACTAAATGCCAACTTCCCATATGTCTACTTCCCATATGCCAACTTCCCATATGCCAACTTCCATATGCTTACTTCCCGAAAGCTAATTCCTCATAAATACAAACGTCAACTACACGTAAGCTTGCAAGTCCAGTTCAATTCCAATCATATCGTAACTAGTGAACAAGTTAGTATACAAAGTTAATATATAAGGTGCTCTAAAAATCAAGAATACTCTAGCCAGTCTTTGAATCACGTCAAACAACGTCATATCAGCAGTCGAAATATTAAACAGCCTCATATTCTCTCAAATCAGACCTCTCACTTCATACTAGCTCTCCCTCTTCTAATACCTACATGGCTTCATCGAGTCTCCATGAGTCCCTCGTAGCCACTACACTCTCTCGTAAATCTCTGTATTAACATAAACAAGCTAACGAGCCTCGGTAAACATGTGTCTTCCCAAAAGCAACATAGCAAGCAAAAGCACACTGATTACTTCAACTTCTTCTTTGGTCTCAACTGGTTGGTGTGACCACACTTCTTTTTGCGGCAGTTGGTAGCTCTAGGTGGCAATCTGGCGTAGCACTTACGGCAGATAGACTTTTCACAGTTGTACTTGGAGGCCAAGGCTTTCAAGGATGGTTCAATCATTGTTGAGTATGGTCTATGAAGTTGAAAGGAGAAAAAGAAGAATTTTTTTTAACGCTAGCCCAACCGCGAGTGGAAAATTTTGGAAAACATCACGTGAACACACATCGAAAAAAATCGCCCAAAAGGTGCGGTCGGGCTGATGCCCTAATTTTGCAAAATGCACGTGGATCAGGAAACGATGGTGTGCCTGGAAAAGGTCCCGTTCTAACAAAGTCGCTGGTGGCAGCAAGCTGGATGTGAAGGCTCTACAAGAGCTCTACGAAACCTTTATTTGAATCTGTGGTGGGTAGTTACTCATCGGTATCACGGGGATATATGAACGCACTTCAGAGACTATACTATTGCACACTTTCTCCACACTTATCGTCTAATCTGAGGTTGTGCTTCCTGATTGTTATTGCAAGTCAACATATTTGTTTCGTCTTTTCATATCCTTTCTATCAAAGCTATCTTATGTTTCCTTTAATCTCCATCTTGTGTCACGATATCATCTTTTCAAAGGTACACCTTCTGTCATCCGCCTTAGATGTTGAAAATACATGATTTGACCTTTTTCTAAGACCTCCATCTAGTTAAACGTCCACCTAGTTTTTGATGACCTACATCTACTTAGACGTCCACCTAGTTTTTTATGACCTCCATCTACTCTTCTAAGACTTATACCTACTTTTCTAAAACCTTCCCCACTTCCTCTGTTCAATACCTTCCCCTTCTGTTTCTACCTTTTTGCAGCCTTTGCCGATGTCGCATGTCGCAACCAGCAAAAGTCGTGCTTTCACTTTTCTACGTTTAAACACACACCACATGCTGGACCACGAACTGAACCTGGCAGCCCCCGAAAACAACATCAATGCTGATGCGGGCGCTCTTGTTTTGGAGTCATCCAGCGAAGGTGAGAAACCAGAAGGAATTCTGTCCGTACATGTCTCAGACGATTCAAAAAGAGATCACATCGCTGGCGGCAATTCCAATGAGCTGTCGCAAAACAACCTGGAGAAGACCGACCATGATCTTATGGACATCGACCAGAGTGCTCAAAATAACGATAGATTAATGACTGGCAACCAGTTCGTTGTCGAGCAGGGTGATCTTCAACAAGCGGATCACAATATGGAACAGCATGAAAACAGCCAAAAAAGCACCACAACTACAAACACCAACCCGGGTGAACATTTGGATGCTAAAGCCAATTCAAATGATAAGTTTGATGTTAACGCCAACTCAAATGAACAGTTTGATGCCAACACCAACCCAAATGATCAGTTGGATGCCGATGTAAACCAAGAGAATGCAGGTCAGAATCCTCAGAATCATTTCCACACTGATCAAGCGCCAGTGAATATAACTGACCTGGGTCTCAACAAACCCAACTTTACAAACTCACAACCAAGTTGCTTTATTACACAGGATGGCTTTGAATCACAGAATACGAATCCACAACCTATAGAAAATAGCCAGCAAGATAGCAAACTGCTTACAGTGGCATCGCCAGAAAATAACAACAAACAAAACACACCATTTGCTACTCCACTGAAAGCGCTCCCTCCATTGAAGGACATCGAGCAGATCTCAACACCGCGCGTATTTACTGTTGCGAAAGACAGGGACTCCGGACCAGACGACTCGTTTTTGGTAACCCAACCTAGCTACTCCTCGGAGGAATTGGAAGCAGCCTCGGGATTTCTCGAAGTCTCTTCTGGATCCTTGATAGGAATCGACCCCAAAGTCATTCGTGCCATAGCTGTTAAGTCATCAAAGTACCTGCAAGTCTTGACGGAGATGAATTTCCTCACTGTGCAGTCTGAGCAGATCGAGCTGCGTGCCACTAGACAGACAGATGATTTGCGCAGCAAACTCGCTAGTATCAACCAGGTTAACAACAAGCTACAGGAGGAAGTTGATAGCTTGCGCAGCACTGATTTGAAACTCCAGGAAGTCACTCGTACCAACTCAGCATTGAACTCAAAGATTGAGATGTTGACTCTTGACAAGGAGCGTCTTGCAAATGAGTTGGCAAACATCAGCGACACCCGTGATCTGGACGTTGTGGCACTCACCACCCAGGTGCTGGAGCTCACACTGCAGAACATCGAACAGGCACAGCGTATCAATGAGCTTACGCGCGAACTGAACAATGTGGGACTGGAACTCTTTAATGTCAAGTTGGAAGCCGCGAAGCAGGCTAACGTTGTGACTTATCTCACAAGACAGAAGGATTGGTTTGAGGAAGAGTTAAGTAAGGTCCAGGACCGTTACACAGACCTCCTCAAGAAGCACGAGACGCAGTATTTGACCATGTCGACCGACAGTGCCCAGCTTACGACACAAGTCGAGGGGCTTCGTACTCAGTTAAATTTAGCTCGAGAACAGAACAAGCAACTTGAAGTTGAGTTGGCAGCAATGGTGACTTCCGCAAAGAGCAAGGCCATCAGCTCGCGCAAGGAGATCGACGAACTCGTGCGTGAAATGGATAACCAGCGTGGATTACTTGAGCTTACGCAAAAACAAGTGGAACAGCGGAATGTCCGTGTGAAGCAGCTCGAGGAGTACGCCGAGGGTCTCCGCAACCAGTTAGCGGATGCAGCTTCCGAGCAACAGACGGACAAAGAGCGTATCATTGAGCTTGAAGAAAAGCTTCTGCGTGCAGAAGAGGCGTTTGGTGAGTCCAGCGACACCGGAGTGAATCTCCCTAGACTCCACTCTGAGTTCCATCACGTAAAGAAGCAGCTTGAAGTGGAAAGACGTCAAAAGGAGGTGCTCTCCACCCAATTGGCGCAATTTGTGGCTGAGCTTGATGCTAAGAAGCCCGCATTGGCAAGCTACCGCGACCAGATTGAAGAGTACGAACAACGCGTGCAGACTCTTGTTCGTAAGGTCGAGGAGCGTGGTGCTGAGAAGAGCTCCGTCGAGCGTGAACTCCAGCGCACCCGTTCACAAGGCGTTGCGATGGAGAACGAGCTTGTGCTGATGAAGCTGTTGTTGCGTGATGTGGGGCGCCAGCTATGTTTCTTCTTAGTGCACGCACATATACGCGATAACGACGAGGATCCCCTCACTGTTCTGGAGAAGCGTGCGATAGAGAACATTTTAAGTCGTACAGGAAACGACGGTGCAGAGGAGTCAGACACTGATAAGCTTGTGTCCGAGCGTATGCTCGAGTTTAAGAGTGTCATTGAGTTGCGTGAACGTAATGAGGAGCTACTCAAGGGAATCAGATTGTTGACGCGCAAATTGGATGAGAGAGAGAACGACGAGGGCGCTGCGGTGGAAGAGGCCAAAGAAGCTATTCTCGCATTGCAAGGAGAAATCAGTAGCTTAGAGGAGAGATTGAATGTTGTCACAAGTGAAAGAGACTTATTGAAACAACAGTCTAGAGAATCTACAAATGTGGTAAAGACAGAGGGTACAAATCAGCGTGCAGAGGCACCAAAACCAGTTTCAAACCAGATAACTAAACAGATTGCTAAAGCTGATAACCAACCAACTTCTCACGACGTGGACATTCTCAACATCAAGATCCACACCTTGGAGCGTACACTTGCAGACTTGCGCGCAGAACTTGTACTGGTATCCAACAACCTCAGTTTCTGGAAGGAACAAGCTGCAAAGCAGGAAAAGCAGCTTGTATCTAAGCTGGAGGCATTACGCAACACAGAGTCCGAGTTATCTCGCGCCGCCCTTGATAATCAGCGTTTCAGACAAATGTATGAGCTTGCGGAAAATACGCTCAGTCTGCAAAAAGCGGAGGCTGTACAGTTGCGTGCTGACAAAGCGCAGCTTAATGACTTTGTTAACAGTTTGCAGTCATTATTGCGGGAGCGGGACCAGGTTGCTCAACAGGTGTCACAAAGACTTGACACGTCCATTTCCCAGTACCAGGAGTTGCAAGAACGTTTGAGTGAAAAGGACGAGTTTATTTCGCGGATGTTAAAGGAAAGGGAAGAGAGAAAGCGTGATAGGATGGAAGTGGATACTGTCAAGAAAGACGACAAGACT
This sequence comes from Kodamaea nitidulidarum, assembly GCA_030674215.1. Taxonomy (NCBI): domain Eukaryota; kingdom Fungi; phylum Ascomycota; class Pichiomycetes; order Serinales; family Debaryomycetaceae; genus Kodamaea; species Kodamaea nitidulidarum. The sequence continues at coordinate 24,028 of JAJLWI010000013.1, read as the reverse complement.
GAAAAAACCACCGAAGTCCAAAACGAAGGTGAGACCCCCCGTGCTCCAGTGGCAGCCGAGAATGAAATCTCCTCTCTTGACCATATGACTGAGCTTGCTCGGGCCAATGAAGAGGCACTTGCTGCAGCAACCGCCAAATTCGAAAGCTATAAGGCAGACCTTGAGTCGCGCGCAGATGTGTTGACTTCTGAACGCGACCGTTTGAATGGCGTTATAACAGAGCTTGAGGGGCAGTTACGTCAAACACGAGAGGAATTGGATGCTGCGCGTAAACAAGTGTCAGCATCAGTGGGTGAAATGAAGGCAGACTATGAACGGAAATTGCAGTCTGTGAGTGCGGACTTGAATGCGCAGGTTCAGTTGGCCAGTGACCATCAGAACAAGTACCAGCTGGAGTTGCAACGCAACCACGAACTTGCAAAGCTAGTGGGTGACTTGAGAGAAACAGAGGAGAAACTTCAGGGCGAGATCCAGCGTTTAACTCGCGAGCTCAATGGCCTTGTCGCCTCTGAGGAGAGCTCGCATCTCGAGCGCAGTGCCATTGAAGATGAATTGAGAAGTGTGCGTGCCCAAGTTAATGAGTTGAGGGCTCAGAACTCCATGTTGGCGGGCCAGATTGAGGCTGGCGGTCGTGGTGAAGACGAGTTGGCACAGGTGGTTGGTTTTTTGAGGAAGGAGAAAGAAGCAGTTGAGGAGGAGTTGAGAAGAGAGAAAGAGAAGGCAAAAGCAGCAAAGATCGCGGAAGCGACCAACAACGTCAAGGCTGCGATTGTTCCAAATTCGGTTTCCGCATTTAATTTCGAGAATAACCAATCATCATCATCACTTGAACTCAATATTCTTCGCGAGAGTAATGCGACTTTGCGTCGCGAGGCCGAGGAGTACCGCCTTCAAGCGGAAGACCTCAGTACGCGCCTTAACAAGGCAGAAGATGAGATCGAAATGCTCCGCACTCAACAAAATAAATTGACTACGGAGTTGGAGGTTGCACAGCAACGTGTTCGTCTCGTAGAGGAGAGTAATAAGAGACTTTCATCTAACAGCCCTGTTGCGGATGATACGCAAGTTATTGCCACTATGCGCGAGAAGTACAATGACCTTCGTGCTAAGGCCAACAGCAAGCTTGCGCTGCAAAATGAGACCATTGTCAAGTTGCGCGAGTCTGTCGACTCGTTGACTGCAGAAATCGACAAGATCAAGAAGGAGAACGAGAAGAAGGCCAAAGAAAGCACAAAGTACACGAGTGCCCTCACACAGGAGAAGAACCAGTTAGTCAAGCAATTGGCACAATTGCGCGCAGAGCAAAAAGAGGCTGCCAAGACACTGGAGGAGAAGGAGAAAGCTCTTGACGAGAGACAGAAGAGTCTTGATGAGAGACAGAAAGCCCTTGACGAAAAGCAAAAGGAAAAGTCCAGTGGAGATGTTGCACGCTTGGAAGCCAAGATTGCTGATTTAGAGAAGAAGTTGAAGGTTGCTAGCAGCTCCAATACAGGAGCCTTAGATCAAAAATTGAAGGGTTACGAAGAGCAGGTTGCTGAGTTGAAGCGCAAGTTGGCTGCTTCTGAGAAGGAGATGAGTGAGTTGAAGCAAAAATTGACAGCATCCGAAAAGAGCGCGGAAGACTTGAAACATCAGGTTAGCAAATCCGGCGAGTCTGAGCAAAAGTTGACCACACAGGTTGACGAGTTGACACAGAAATTGAATGCTTCAGAGAAAGAGGCCCGTGAATTGAGTCTGAAGATTGAGACAGAGGGTGCCAATGTAAAGGCTCGTGTTGAGAAGCTATACGAAATGAAGATGAAGATGTTGAACAAAAAAGTGGAGCGCTTGGAGAAGGCAAGACTTGAGGGCACCAGTACGGATCCGGGAACTTCCCCTGCGGTTTCACAAAACACTTCACCTGCCCAATCTGCAATGGGTTTTGGTTCTAGTAGCTTTGGAAAATCATCATCTCAACCTGCAAGTCTTCTTGGAACGCGTGTGAACTCACCTGTGGTAGAGGATGCTGGACAAAAGCGTCAGTTAGGGGAAGGCAATGAGTCTCCGGCCAAAAAACAGAAGGAGTAAGAAGTGGTATGTTAATGTAATATTATGATTTCAATTGCTTATATGTACATGTCATAGAGAAGACAATATTGTAAACTTTAGATACAGTATGATAGAATTCTATTCTTTGGTATTTACCACAACCTATTTCTTTTTATGATACAAGTTCACTCACTCGCGAGTGAAGTGAGTGAGTAGTGAAATGAGTGAGTAATGAAGTGAGTGAGTAAGTGAACATACAATGTAGAGATGATTGAGTAAACATAGAGGTAATTGATAATGTAGGTTTACTCGCTTGTTCAGATAACTCCATGTACTCGTTCAGTTAACTCATCATCTATGTACTTGTTCAGTTAACTAATCATCCGTGTTAGTTCACTCACTCACATTACTCGCTTCGCTCGTGGTGTTCAGTAATCACTCTTTTTTACTAAGTTCACTCACCCATTCAAAAAACTCCTCTATGACGTAGTTCAATCACTCACTTCTTCACTCACTTCGTTTGTGAAGTTCGCTTCGCTCGTGAGTTCGTCCGCATCAGGTAGCGTATCTGAAATACGGGTTCTCCTTATCGGTCAAATCAGCAAATTCGATGTTTTCTATCTTGTCGAATTCTGTGGTGTCTATGTTCCCTTCATCTCTTCTCTTGTTTGCGTAGAAATACAGGAAGTACAATCCCAATAAGGTGACCATCGAGAGACACGTGAACACCACCATGCAAGTGACAGCAGTGGTATAGTCTGGGGCTTCTCTGGCCAAAAACGTCTGTGGTCCAATCAAGTTACCTACACAGTAGGCAATCAAAAGCAAAGCATTAACGGTGGTTTTCTTAGTGTGGCCGGCCACATTAGATGCAACCAACGATAACGTGCAAATCATACCCAAAGGTGCCACGTACCAGAGACAAAAGCCACCAAACTGCGTAGATTTGGATTTACAGAATGCAAGAATGCACGTACCAACTACAGCGAGTGCGGTCGCGAAACAAGCAACTAACAAACGGGCATTCAAACGCTGGGCAACAAATGCCATAAGTGGGCACATGACAAATTCTATTGCACCAGCTGGCATCTGGTAAAGCAATGACTGACCAACAGTAAACTTGAACCGTTCATTGAGCACAATCGAGCCAAAGTTGGTGATACCTCCATTGGGAATGTTCAGTGTGATTGCAAAAAACACCAACAACCAGGTATTGACATCGAGGAATGCCTCTTTGAATTGGTACCATTTAAAGTGCTTATTACCAAAACCTTGTTGGTTAGACCGGATACGAGCAACAACACCTTTTTTGTCCTCTTCTGTCAAAAACCATGCCGTGGCGGGAGTGTTTGGTATGTGGAAAAAGATTGCAATTCCTAGAGCAATAGTCAAAACACCCGTAATGATGAAAACCAATTTCCATGTCGTGATTGTATGTTGGCCTGCGTGTTCAGCCAAGCCGTATGCAATCCCAGAGCCAAGAATCGTTCCGATACCATTAGAAGAAAACCATAACGCAGTTCTAAAGAATACCTCCTCCTTTTTGTAGTACTGACCAGTGATGATGACAAAAGCTGGGGTGATGGAGGACTCCAACATCCCCAAAATAGTTCTTAATGCAACAAAACCAGCATAGTTTGGTGTGGCGTGCAATGTCAATGTAATACCCCAAAGAATCACAAAAACCGACACAGTCGTCGCTACGGGGAACCTTTGCAAAATGCGAACGGCTGGGAACTCGAAAAAAAGATAACCCAAGTAAAAAGCGGAACCAGTCCACGAGTACATATCTCCCTTCATGTGCAAATCTTTACGCACACCTAACACTGATGCGTATGAATTCGACAACTTGTCCATGAACTGAAAGCAGTAGAGAAGACACATGAGAGGCATCATGTACTTATCGATTTTCCAAAGCAAAGCCCTATCCTTTGCGGGGTCCACATCTTCCACATCGTGATCTATGACAAACTTCATTGCCTCATCCGCATCACCAGTGATGCTGACAACTTTGCCTGTAACAGGCGATTTGATTTGTGTAATGGTATTTTTGGTTTCGAGATCAGCCTCTGTGACAACGACCAGTAACCCATTTTCCTTTTCGATGCTCATATTGACTCTAAGGAGGTTTATCGAATTCGAAGAGGATTTGGCAGCATTTTATCAGGTTTAATATTGATCGGTATCAAAAGTATCGGGCCGAATTTGATAAGCAGGTTGGGTTATGAGCCCGTGTACGAGAAGCGGAAATATTGCAAGGTGTACCAAAATCCACAGAGTGGGGTAGGACCAACTTCTTCATTTAGGGTTAGTTCGTGTCATACTTTTTGCTTGAGTGAAGAGGTTTGTGAGTGAAGAGGTTGGAGTGAAGAGGTTGGAGTGAAGATGTGGCACACTAGGGTGTTATTAGATTATTAGATGACTGAATGCCACAATTTAATTATAGGGACAGGAGCTCCTGCATGAATTCTTATCGGGGACGCAACTAAATATACTTTTGTAGATTCGATTTCTTATTGGGAAGGTGCCTCCGGTGTATCGAGGAATACACTAATTGATACTGCTCTCCCGATTCTGGCCCTACCATTACCTGCCTGAATCAGCTAATCATTTGAGTAAAATAAGTATTGATTTTCACGGCTATAAGCGGTACACAAAAAGTGAAATTCCATAAAGCAATCGCAGAGCGATTCGATAAGGTGGAGGTATCCACTTTTGATGTTCTGAAGAGGTACAAAAAGCTTCGTACTGAATCATCAAAGTGGAGAAATAGATGCTTGGCAGTCTACTAGGTGTGTATATAGACATTGTAAGGTTGGAATCTCCACTTTTCAATGAATAGTGTCAACTCTAACCTTCCCCCCAAACAGATCAAGGTTTCACTATGCAACATTTTCCCCACATGTCGGGTGGGGATATCCATGTTACTCGTAGAGATCCATAGGGGAACGCAGAGTAGTTTCAAGCTTATCCTAGCACTTTTATGACAATCGTTACATACTTCCAAGATCAATTGATTTACTCGTAATAGTGATTTGGATTTAGGTCACGTGACTTTTCTAACTAAACATCCAGCGAAGCTCTACACTATCATTCAGGATACTGTTACTCAGTTATTGTTTGATCTATGAATTTCACAGCTGTCAATCTTTTCTGTTACAGAAATAAAACGTAATTGTTCACTCATACTCACTCAATCATCGTTAATGTAATCTTCAACTCACTCACTAACTCGCTCAATTACCATTCATATAATTTATTACATTGTAAGGTTAAGGGGGTGTTTGGACTGTATATAAGACTACTCTACAATGGACTCTATAATGCTAGGAGCATACAATGAGTTAGCCAGCCTCTCCTGGGGTGAGAAGCTGGCTGAGTGAGACCGATAGAGACAGCTCTGATGTCCCTAAGGCTCAATTGGACAAGGCATGACCTTCTGGTCAGCCCTAGCCCCGCCTGAACCGAAGTATCGAGATCTCAGACACAGATATAAATATGACAGTGAAAATATATATGAATAAACAAGTTAGTTACCAGTCTTTCCTATAACTATAGTGTAAAATCCCTAACACACATCATTTTATATCATTTACTCACTAAATCATTCACTCACTCACTTCACTCGCTCCCTTTTAATAAAATGTATTTTTATTCACTCACTCACTTCACTCGCTCCGCTCGTCAAGAACTACCCATTGTCTACAATCATCACTCTACCCATACCATAACTTTCTCTATTATCTATTACTAATCATCAATCGAACTTTTGCTCTCTGCTTCATGAATTTTGGCTGCAAATTCTGGGTCCTTGGCCGAATTGTACAAAATAATACCATTGGCCCGCGCATTCTTTCTCTCCTCGTTCTTGTAGAACCACAACACAACAAACGTCCACAAAACAAGCGCAAACCCAGACGATGCAGTGAACAGAAAACCCTTAAGGAAACGTGGAGCCTCAACCGTTTTCCACACCAAAACAGATATCCAGGCTGTGGATTGCTGTGCTAACATATTCATAGTCACAAGCACAACTTGCCGCTCCCTAATATCCTTCCTACAGATATCTCCCTGCCACGAGTAGAGAACCGGAGCCATGGCCCAGCCAAAGTACTGTAAACAGAATGCAAACCATTTGGCTCTTTCGGGGATATGCCAAACTGCAAGCAACACATTTCCCAAAACATTAAACACCTGCGAAAAAATAATTGCAGCCCATCTTGAGCTGAAAAAGTCCGCAATCAGGCATGTGAGTACAAGCCAGACTAACCCCAAGCCTGGTGTGAGAGCTGTGTAGTCCTGAAGTTCACCCGCACCAAAACGGGGACCTCCACTGTCGTTTTTCAAAGACTTTAACCAAAGTGCATAAGACCCCGAGGTACCAGATGAGTTGTTCCAGCAAAATATGTTCCAAAGTGAGAGCACATAGATGTGCCATGATGAAAAGATTGACTTCCAGACATCGAGATTGAAAAAGTACTTGACATGGTTCTCGCGGGGCTTGGAAGACTTTTGGTCTGCCTTCATCCGTCTTCTCGCAATACGGATATCCTCATCGGACAAGAAACAAGAGTAACAATCTTCGGGGGTGCCTGGAATCATATAAAATCCAATGACACCAACGGCAACAGAGATGATACCGTCCATAATGAAAATCCACTGCCAAGCGGCATGGCCCAGAACTCCCCCCATATTTCTCTCAATTGCACCGGAAAGCAAACCAGAAGTGAGAATTCCCAAAAATTGCCCCAAGTAGTAGAATCCCGCCCTGCGCGACACTTCTCCCGTAGAAGACTTGAACCATGATGCAAAAAGTGCATGGTAAGCAAGATATGATGGGGCTTCAAAAGCACCAATAAAAAAACGCAATACCTTCAACTGTCCCACCGATTTCACACGGTAAAGAGATACAGTAAGGATCGACCAGCAAATATCCAACGAGGGTAAGACGTAGTTCAAAGGATATGCGTACAAGATGTACATGAATGGAATCTGGAATACAATATTTCCAATATTGAACATGACCTGGGTATTGACAAAATCATTTCCCTTCATACCAATGTCCTCTTTAAGTCCACCAATGTAGGCATTTGTCAAGTTTGTCTGGTCAAGGTACTTGACCCAGTACGCCATGAGTGAGTAAAAGGTCAACAAAAGGTCGATCTTAAGGATTACTCTGCGCTCTTCCGGAGTGTCGCTGTCATGGAACCAATGGTACCATTTTCTATTATCTTTGACGTCCGATTTTACCCGGTACTCGTACTCATCAAAGAACTTGTACCACTTTCTGTCTTTTTCATCACGATACTCCAAAACCTCATTCTGAGGTAATTCAAGTGTGGTTGTTACTGGTGAGACCTTTTCATCTGTAGACCTTTCTTGGTTGACCTTTTCGTCTAACCTTTCTTGATTGATCTTTTCATCTGACCTTTCTTGGTTGACCTTCTCTGTACTTTCTGATGTGTTTACACCCTCTAACTCCTCTGGGAGAACTCTTCTTTGAGGTATAATGCCCCACTTCAAGTGCTTAACAAATAAAACCATGCGTCATCTCAAGCTGCGAATCTTGGATATTTTATATATTTCGCAGCTGTGGCTCTGAAAAGATTAGAACCAGGCAATATCCAAAAAATTGCCGCATTGATGCCATTCTTTTGTGATTGTATGTATCGTGATGGGGTGTAGTCACGCGAAGTTTTTCCGTAAAGTCAGGATGTTGGCTTTCCTCATCGCTTGGTCCACTAGCCAGGTACAGACTGTGCTGCATTGCTTAATTTCACGTGAGCTCGGTTAGTAGAAGTAACAAAACGCCAAGAACGTCCCATATCACTCTTAACCGACACCACTTTAGCCACTTCTACTGCTCCGTAAGCCACAATACCCAGAGTTTTCAGTGCACCCAGAAAACATTGACTACTCATCCCGGGCTACCGATCATAAGGCCGAAAACGGCCAAAAAAGTTGCAAATTCTTTATCGTCGTACAAAACAGAACTCCTTTTGTACAAACACAACTGAAATACCTATGACTTTGTGCTCATGTGTGTACGTAAGCTCGTATACGCCAACATGCCAATTTTTACGTACACTCCAGTCTTCGTAATTTAATGAGCATGTATGCAGAACTGAACGAATAAGCCACAGTAACGGATTAACTGGGTTCTGAAGGGGGAACTGAGCGAGTGAACTACCATAAGTAGCCTAACTGAACGAGCAAAGCGAGTGCATAAACATTAAGTTGAGATACCTGACTGCAAAGCGAGTGCTTAAACATTAAATGATAACTGAATGCACCAGTGAACTGAAGAATGAACTGATACCAGCAATTCTGTGCTCGTCTATGTGTGTCAGTGGTTGAATAGCGCAGATGACCCTGTGAACCATAATTGAATCAGCCCAAACAACTCCCACTGTATGTGCTGCGCTCTATTAGGAACAAAAATAGGAAAAGTAAAAAAGTATGCGCAAGCCCGGAATCGAACCGGGGGCCCAACGATGGCAACGTTGGATTTTACCACTAAACCACTTGCGCCCGTTATATAAGCTTAATTTTAGTTTCATGAATATAATCCTTGTCAATATCGAATCAGAATTCCTCTACGAACATGTCGTCTCTATTAAAAACCTAAACCGCATTCCCCAGGAATACGCGAGGTCGAGGTACGCATATGGCCGTCAGAATTTCGTAGGTATCATACCAATAGAGCTTGAACGGAAACTGGGTTCGGTTTAGGGATCACAAGAGTTGATATTATCGGAGGCTTGAGCGCCCTGTTGTCACCACCTAATCCAGCCGCGTACGGGGTGGTACCTAAACTCTCTCTCAAAAACTCTTTTGACAGCAACAATAGGTTCAAAGTTTCTGAAACTGATGTTATCGTGGTTAACAGGAGCTAATACATAATCAACGGAAGAGGCTGGGGAATTTGCAATTCACAATTTGCATTAATATGAGCGGACCTTATGGTCTTCGACGCAAAAGCTTTCCATCAGGAGATTTGGTGTCCTCCGTCCATCTCAGAATCTTTAGTAATGTCGGAAGCGGATCTCACTCACTCGCAAAATATCATCAGTAATTATCCTTTCATATCATTCAGTGAGTTCTCCTCTCATATTATTTAAAGCTTTTCTTACTCAACATTTGTTCATTCAGTAGATTCTCCTCCCAACCAAAATTTTTCTCATTCAACGTTTGTTCACTCACTCACTCACTCACTTTGCTCGTGAATTCGCTCGGATCTTTCTTGCCTCCGATGTGAATGACGATAACAATCTTCAGGAAGGTGAGCACCACGTCCACATGTGCATATTTTTGGACAATCGATCGCTGAGTGAGATCTGGTGTGGCAGAGCGTACATTTTCGTTTTGTACATTGAGTGAAACTGTGAGCAGTCGTAAGACAGTATTGACAATGCTGCTTGCAGTATATAATTTCAAGCGTAACTGCCTCCAGCGCTGTGGAATGTGGTGGCTGTTCGGAATAATGCTTATACTGCTGTGCCATCCCGTCAAGAGTCTTTATATGTAGGAATCGTCATTGGGTCCACATTATCTTTTTTTGCCCTTGCATATATGTCTGCCTTCGCTTCACGATGTTGTGACTCTAGCAATTTGGCTACATGTCCATTAAGAATAAATTTGGAAGGAATCTTGTCTGAACATAATTCAATTTGCACCCCCACCTGTGTGAACCCTCTCTGGGTACTTTTGTCCAAGTCCTTCCATGATTTAATTATGTCATCTGGTTGAAGGAAGCTCTCGTGTATATATCCTTCGATGTTTGACGGCTCGGAATATGTGGCTTTAACAATCAAAAAAGAAGAAGAGGGTTTGCCTCTTCGGAGGACAAAAGATGATGAGGAGTCCTCATCCCAGAACACCGTCTCGTCGAGTATAGCTGGTATACGGTCTCTGATTTTTTCTGGTTCGAGCCCATACTGAATGGGTACTGGACACTTCAGACCTGATAAACCTGCTAATTGACTGAAAGTTGGCATATGGCCCAACTGAAAGAAGAAGGCTTTCTCCTTTATAATTCGGCAGTTACCAATAAAGGTCCAGGCGACCATATCTTTAACAATCCTTTCTTGATCATTATAGGCCCCCAGAAGTTGAGTTGGTGATACTTCCTCAGGAAGATTAGACAGCTCTTGGCTTTTTGCTTTCCAGTCGAGTGCCTTTTCGATGATTTCAGTGCACTTTACCAGTTCAGATTCTAATATCATCAAGTGATCTTTGGCAGCTTGCATAAGCATACATTGCATCTGAAGCGGAGTAAGTTTGCCGTCTAAATTGAACCTCCATTTGCATAGTTCAGTTTCCGGAAGAGACACTAAGCGGTCAAGGATAGCTTCTGCAGAAATATCCTTAAACAAGAGTGAATGTAGCTGCTTAACTTGATGAGCGATATTGCATGCCTTGATATGGTCATAGTAAAGCATCCAGATGAGTAGGTTTGCCCATATTGTTCAAATTGTCTCCAACCAGCAACAATCGTTTCTTTAGTGGCTTTCCAAGGTGATATAGCATAGCTGTCTAATGTCTCATACTTTGATTGTATCCACTGAGGGAGAGAGGACCAGGTGTTTTTAATTTTGTAGTCTTTTGAATTGATAAGGGTGTATGTGGTCCAATCGTTTCTTGTATCGTCTTTAACATTTTCCCTGTTTATTTGGTTTACTGTAATTAAAGGGGGCAACTTCAGTGCAGTTTTATCCCCTGGATGAGTGGCGTTTTGTCCTGTGAATGTGTTAGTAGATTGGGTGTCATTCTGACTGTTGGTGTTATCTACTGATTGTTTCTTAGAAGCCAAAGCGGTAGGCTCTATTGAAGATTCCATCTGCGAGTTTCCAGGGGCTTGATCAAGCCCGTCTTTTTCAAGTTCGAGCTTTGGGAAATCTATCAAAGTGGGCTCCTCAGGAGGGTGAATAGTATCAGGAGGAAGATCAACTGGTATTTCCGGATGTAGCTTTGGCATAATCAGGGAGAATGTTTTTTTGCTAGAGTTGATGATTTAAGTTGGTAAGAAAATGATTTTGACTGAGATTTGATATCAGTTGGTTTTCTAAATATTGGATATTTCTCTCTACCAGTTGGTTTGTTACTGTAAAATTTATATACCAGTTGGTTTGTGACTATATAGATACATCTACCAGTTGGTTTGTGACTATATAGATATATCTACCAGTTGGTTTGTGACTATATAAGATTTAAATTCACCCATAGAGAAGAACAGTATTAAAATAACTAAAGCTTGTCTGGTGCTTACAGAAGATCTACTGAGTTATTCTTGGAATATTCAGTTTTTGTCAAAAATCTAAGAATCTCGTAATCCTCAATTTGCACATGAAAAAATCAAACAGCAATGTCTGGCTATCATCCAAATTTCTTTAGCTCTGCTCTTGAAACGAGTGAACTGACATCTACCAATGCTCATCTCAAGAAAACAGAAGAGCAGAAAAGAATACTCACACAGTCAAGTTTTTCAGTGCAACTAAATTTCTCTTGTCACTATTCTATTATCTCGTTATTCTATTTTTTAAAGGTGGTGTAAATTCACGAACATTTTCCATACCATTAAATTTCTCAGAAATATTTAGCAGGAACAGAGCATATTGACTAATTTCACCATTAGTCATTATTATATTATCATTCTCTTGTAGCTATTACATCTTATTACTACGATAATTCTTCTATCACTATTCATTATTCTATCACTATCCCTCTCCTATCACTATTCTATTCTGTATCCACCATTTTCATAACTATTGCACACTTTAGTTTGCTCACTCGTTCAGTTATCTCTACTAAATCATTCACTCAATTATTTACCTCTATATATGTAAGTTCACTCGCTTTGCTCGTTCGATTTTTTTGCTCATTCAGTTCGTTCGCTCGTTCAGTTATCTCTATTATAAGTTATATTCACTCACTCACTCACTTCACTCGCTTCGCTCGTGAAGTTCGTTCGTTCGCTCTTTTTTTATTTTTCCTCATCACAATGGGAGTCCCCGCGCTCTTTAGATGGCTTTCCAAGAAGTACCCCAAGATCATCTCGCCAGTGATCGAGGAAACAGTGACACCTGAGTTCCCCCAGGCCGTCAAGTACCTGGACCCAAACCCAAATGGCGAAATCGATAACTTATACCTCGACATGAACGGTATCGTTCACCCATGTTCACACCCCGAACACAAACCAGCACCAGAAACAGAGGACGAAATGTTCCTCGACATCTTCACATACACAGACAGAGTGCTCATGATGGCCAGACCGCGAAAAGTCTTGATGATCGCCGTGGATGGCGTGGCTCCAAGAGCCAAAATGAACCAACAGCGCGCTAGACGTTTCCGCAGTGCACAGGAGGCCAAAATCAAGGAGGAAGAGCGCGAGCGCGAGTTACAGGAGATGGAACTCCGCGGAGAGCAAATCGAACAATCGGTCAAAACGCAAAAAGCATGGGATTCAAATGCCATTACCCCTGGATCACCCTTTATGGACCGCCTTGCCGCAGCTTTGCGCTACTGGGTCGCGTATAAACTTCTGAGCGATCCGGGCTGGGCAAACCTTCAGGTGATTATCAGTGATGCCACAGTTCCGGGCGAAGGTGAGCACAAGTTGATGAGTTTTATCCGCAGTCAGCGTCTGGACCCGCTGTACGACCCCAACACCAAGCACTGTATTTACGGATTGGATGCGGATTTGATTTTCTTGGGCTTGGCCACTCATGAGCCCCACTTCCGTGTGTTGCGTGAGGACGTGTTTGCCGGTAACAACCGCAGTATGACGCTCAAGAACCAACTCACGATGACCAAGGAGGAGCAGGAGCGTATTCGCGAGAGCGATAAGCAGAAGCCGTTCCTTTGGCTTCATGTGTCGGTTTTGCGTGAATATCTCGCGGTAGAGTTGAACATTCGTGGGTTTCCGTTCGAGTTGGAGCGTGCCATTGACGACTGGGTCTTTATGTGTTTTTTTGTGGGTAATGATTTCCTTCCACACTTGCCCAGTTTGGATGTGCGCGACAACGGCATTGATATTCTTGTGGGGTGCTGGAAGCGAGTGTTGCCATCGTTGGGTGACTACATCACCAAAGATGGTGTGCTCAATCTCCAGGCCGTGGAGCGCCTCATGTCGATGTTGAGCAACAAGGAGGCAGAAATCTTCCGCAAACGTCACGAAAATGAGGCGCGCAGGGAGGAGAACTTTAAGCGGCGCAAGCTCCAGCAGCTGGAGGAGAAGCAGTTCATGGACCAGTACCTTCCGCAGGTATCCAAGGGCAAGGACAAGGGCCAGCTCACAGCGGACGTGAACATGCCGTTGATGACAACGAGTGGCGAGCTTGTGGAGGGCTATGCCAAGTTGAGCAACAAGGATATTGTACACAACAAGGAGATTATAACCATGGCCAATATGGCCAATGAGGAGGCTGCTGCGAAGTTGCGTGCGCTTGTGGGAAGAAAGAATGGGGAGGAGGGAGAAGAGAATGAGAAGGGAGAAGAGGATGAAAAGAATGAGACCAGTGTTAATGAACTGGAACCTACACCTCCTGCAAAAAGAGAGTTGGATGACGTGGACCCCTCAGACCCCAGGTTGTACGAACCAGGATATCGCGACAGATACTACAAAACAAAATTCCACTGTGCAAATGACGAAGAGGTGGAGAAAACACGCCGCTCAGTGGTGTACCTGTACCTTGAGGGTATCTCGTGGGTATTGTTGTACTACTACCAGGGTTGCCCGCTGTGGGACTGGTACTACCCTTACCACTATGCCCCATTTGCTGCCGACTTTGCCAACATTGACGAGATTGTGGGTGACCAGGGTATCTGCTTTGTGCAAGGAGAGCCGTTCAGACCGTTTGAGCAGTTGATGTCGGTGTTGCCTGCGGCATCTGGCCACAACTTGCCCGAGGTTTTCCGTCCGCTCATGCTGAGTCCTGACAGTGAGATCATCGATTTCTATCCCGAGGAGTTTGAGATCGACATGAATGGAAAAAAGATGAGTTGGCAGGGTATTGCGCTCTTGCCCTTCATAGATGAGCAGCGTTTGTTGCGTGTGGTCCGCGACCAGTACAAGAACTTGACCGAGGCTGAGAAGGAGCGTAACACTAACAAGACTGAGGTCTTGTTTATCTCCAACAAGAACAAGAATTTTACCATATTTGCCCTGGAGTTGTACAAGGGCACCAAGGACAAGGTAGTTTTCAAGCACCACTTAACGGGGCTCAGTGGTGTAGCCACTGTCCAGTCGGATTACCTGTTGGAGGGCACCATGGTGTTTCCCTTGAAAGAGGGGGATATGCCGGATGTTGACAATGCTGAGTACATGCAAGTGGGTTATGCCATGCCTCCCAAGAAGACTGGTAAATCCATGTTACTCCAGGGTTTTATTCCGCACAAGCTTGTGTTGACTGCAGAGGACAAGGACAAGATTCAGAATCCTCTGTACCTGCGGTACAACAACGGACAGCTGTTCCGTGGTCCGGACAAAGAGGACTACATCAACAAGGGGCCCAAGGGGAAGAAGGCCGAGGATCTCTACAAAAAGAGGCCTGGTGGCTACCGTGCGTTTGTCTTTGGGGAGGACAAGGATGAGGAGTCTCTGGGATATAGTCAGGGTAATGTATATAATCAGGGTGGATACAATCAGGGTGGATACAATCAGGGTGGATACAATCAGGGTGGATACAATCAGGGTGGATACAATCAGGGTGGATACAATCAGGGTGGATACAATCAGGGTGGATACAATCAGGGTGGATACAATCAGGGTGGATACAATCAGGGTGGACATAATCAGGGAAATGGATACAACCAGGGGTACAACAACCAGGGGTACAATCAAGGATATAACCTGGGATATAGCCTGGGATACAACAATCAGGGATATAATCAGGGATATAACCAGGGATACAATAATCAGGGATATAACCAGGGATACAACCAGGGATACAACCAGAACCAGGGATACAATCAGGGACACCAGGGTAATAACTACAACCAAAGCTACAACAGAAACAGCCAGTACGACCAAAACAGCAGGAATGGCTATTCGGGACAGAGAAACAGCGGTTATCTGGGAAACAACCAGGGAAACGGTAGAAATGGCTATCAGAACCAAAACTACAACCAGGATTTCAGACGTGACCAGCCTGATAATGGATATGGTAGAGGTAGGGGAGCGGGTTATAGGTAATGTGTATAAGAGGGGTTGTACAATATAAACGTATAGGCGGGGATTACGATAAGTGTGAGATAGTGTAGGTAAACAAATGAGTGAGCAAGGCGGGTGAACATTTATTGTACAGAGATGACTGAATGAGTGAGTGAACTTTATTATATGGAGAGACTAAATGAGTTAGTGATTCATTATATGGAGAGACTATTTGAACGAAGTGCGCACACTTCATGCAGTTTGAAGTGATTAGTATAAAGTCTTAGAATATTTAACTAAAATATTGGAGTAAATTAGTCAATATGCTCTGGTTGAACTCTTCGATAGTATAAGTAGCTTAGATCTTGTATCTCGCGCTCTATTACTGATTCGGGAGTTGTATTGTACTCTGTGTTCCCCTCTCTTACGTAATGTTAGAAAAGTATCTCTCGGCTTAACTTCTAGATATGGGATATACTCCCCTATTTATACTTTTCCCAGGAACACCGAATATGGCGCACGTGATCACTGTCATATTCGCGACCCACTCCATGATCGACCCGCTTCCACTGCGCTACCGTACTATGTGCATATATATTCCGGGCGTCGTGGAGTGTTGCAGCCACGTCGGTGCCTACATATAATTGTAGTAGTCTACCCTATTCGGGGAACAGTATGCCTTACCTGGGCGGTCACTATCACGTGTAAACACACGTGAGTGCGCCCGTGACACAGAAACACGTGATTATAGGTCATCACTTTTGCTCACCGGGACTCGTACTCCAACATAAAGAAGTATTAAAAAGTGGTTAGTATAATGAAGTGGCATACAGAAGTGGCATACAGAAATGGCATACAGAAGTGGCATACAGGAGATGAATAAGTGATATGGATCAATCCTGGTGGCAAGTGTAGTGGCAAGTGTGTTTAGGCAGATCAATATAAGTGGTAAGTTGGCGGATTTATCTTGCATTTACTTATAATTACATAGCGATAGTTGCATGTCATAGATTTTCACAAAATACCTACCCAACATGAGAAGTATTTGCTCACTGAAGGCTACTCAATCTTCCCCCACTTCACTCCTATACGATCACGCACTCTAGAGACCTTTTTTTATAAAAGCGGAAATCCATCTAAAGAAACAAGGTATCTGACCAGAAAATCTCAGATAATAGTATAAATTTAGAAACGGATTTGTTGTATAGGCGTGTCGTATATATGCAGCGTAATTAGACGCATCGTATCTTGGTAGGTTTGAGATTTACTTGAAAAATAGGCGGAGGAGTGCACATAAGCACAATGTGCACAGATCACCAGACCAACAGCGTTTTGGTGTGCACATAAGCTTATAAAGCGACTATGCATATAGATACAAAATATTTTTAGTTATGTCGATAGGTACAAAATTATGGCTGTACACAAAAGCCTATTATTCACCGAGGGGTTTGCAATCAATGATCCAAGAATAGTAGTAGGTATTGCATTCACGAGGAAGAAGGGAATGTCTGAGACTACCAGCGAGCGTAAATATGCGAGGTTTTTCATGACATATGTGCAATTTCAAAAAAGTGTGTTTTTATGGCGGAATGATAGCAACATGGGCAATATTGCTTATCGGACACTCGGCCACATAACCGTTTTTGGGGTAAACCGGTAGCTTTCAAAATCCGTACCTTGGAGTCGGATTTATTACGAGGTTTAGCGAAACACTAATATAGCAGTACTGTCAACAAAAGCAGCAATACAACGTGACGTCTTAAACCGCGGCTTCAGTGAGGTTATCTGTGGAGTATTATTGCTTTCTTGATGAGAGATATGGGACTAGGAAAGATTCTTGGCATATCCAGGATTCTCGTGCTCTTGCCGGAACAACCTCGGTAATCGGATCAAGAAGCCCACTCTCTCTCTTTGTGCAAGATATTACAGCGAAGGAATTAATGTTCTTAGTCAATTTTCTCCTCGCTTATAATACCCTAATTTCCAAAGTGAACACATCCGTCTAATCTGACCATGATAATCCCTACAGTCAGTTCCCTACTACTGTTTGAACTAGCTTGGCTTTGGAAGGGCTTATAAAATCCGGCGATCTGGAGATCTCCACATTCCCTTGAATCAGAAGTGTGTGGGATATGGGGAATTGAATAAGATATGTTCCTGAGCTCGCAACTTGTCGGATGCGCTCATAACCTACATATACTACAAGCTGCACAAAAAACACGGCAAAAAATACTAAAATTATTGATTTTGTACTGGCAGCGGAAATACCACAAGATTGCATGAGCATAGTGGGGAGCATAAAAAAACATGCCACTTCGTTAAATGCTCGTTTATTGCACCAGTCACAAAACCAGACAAAATGTCTAACTAATGAATTATTGCAGCCAATCTCCTTCAAAGTACCTCTAATTTCCTTTTTGGTCGCGTTGGCAACTCCGACTTTTTCCGGCTAAGTTGCGCAAATGACTAATTCTTGGGAAAGCATTCTTGAAACTAACACGTGAAGGCTAAGATTATGAGTAGGAGCTTTCTGAAGAATTGACGATTCTTGAGACTTTTGAGAGTTTAAAGCAAGGATTTATCAAGAGTACAATGATGAGGCATTCTTTGAGAGTTTAATGAATTTACTAACAATCAATGGTTCTGAAGAATTAGGATTATTTCGAAATACCAAGAATTCTTGGTTCTTGAGTTCGCAATTCTTGATGATAGTAATTCTTGAGGATTAACATTCATGAAAACCAACAATCTGATTTCAATTAGACAACTCTTTAACACACATAACACTCTAGCTAACTCACTTTGATACCATACATTAACATAACACTCTAGCTAACTCACTTTGATACCATACATTAACATAACACTCTAGCTAACTCACTTTGATACCATACATTAACATACATTTTTGAAACTAACACTCTTTAACAAAAGTAGGCTTTAACACACTAAACTACATCCCTTTAACTAAACACACATTAACTCCTACCCTCCTCAATGTCTAAATGCTATCTTGCTAATGCTACCCCGATTTTACCTTTAATAAATATCAGTTTTTCAGACATTCACTCGTTAAAAACTGTAATTTTTTGACACCATCTTACCACTTTGGTCTTCAAGTACCAGCAAATAGGTGCCTTTTGGCTTCGGTTTCTTGTCACCATGTACTAACTTCAAGTGTCTTGTCAAACTGTCCTTCCTGTTGAATCCCTTCTTACAATCCTCGTGTGGACAGCTGTAAATGGTGTCCCGAAGTGCGCTGGCACAAGAATTGAACTCTGGACGAAGGTAGCCCTTGGAATAGTGGTTGAACATCACATGTTGCCGCAAGGAAGCCTTGCGCATGAACCCAATGACCAGCATGGGACACGACTGTGCAGGACACATGAAGTTGTGTGGGTGTTTGAGAAACAAACGTTTGCTTTCGTAATGTTGTAGCAATTCCGTATAGTTGGAAAACTTCATTTCACAATGGAAACACGTCTTTTCGGCATCGGCGATTTTTATGGCTGAGATCTCCAAGTCTGTGAATTTTTCTCGTATGCGCTGGGAGATACTTTCGGGGGCCCTAAAGGTTGGAGATTCTTTTTCAGGTTTTGTGAGCGCGGAGGCTGCAAGTGCCATTGCAGTGTCTACGTCCATGTCATTTTTGGGCACCACCGATATCGGGCCATTGTTGAGCTTTCTTTTAGTTCTGGTCCGTCTCTTGAGCTTCGAGTCGCCCCGGCTTTTACTTTTATACGGTGCCGTTTTGATCAAGGTCGAGTCGAGAAAAACGTCCTGTGTGTAATTCTGTGGCTGCAAATTTTGGGGAACCGGCCGTCCTAATTTGAGCCAAAGATTGATATTGTCGTTTACGGGGGCCGAAGTGTTTGAGAGGATCTCGGGAATGCACGGGTAGGAAAGAGTTTCCTTAGAGGGACTTTGGGGTGTGATTTTGGATTGTGTGAAGTAGTCATTATTTTTGAAGTGATCTGATTCTTTGGTGAGCCCAATGCTTTTGAAACCCTCATAATTTGAGTATTTGTAAGGGTCCTCAATGTTTTTGTAGATGACCTCATTACTTTTGTAGAGGTCATCGTGTGGGTTTTTATAGAGGTCTTCATTTTGATTTTTGTAAAGGTCCTCATTATTGTCTTTTTTTTTGTAAGGATCATTTTGGTATTTATAAAAATCCTGGTTGGTTGGGTCGAAATATAAACCATCGTAGTTCTGTTTTGTAAAGCCTTCATAGTTTGGTTTGAAATATTCGTTTCCCTTTACCTCATAATTTTCCTTCACCTCATAGTCAGTGTTTTTTCCAAAGTCCTCACAATTTGTGTTTCTTTCAAAGTCCTCACAATTTGTGATTCTTTCAAAGTCCTCACAATTTGTGTTTCTTTCAAAGTCCTCACAATTTGTGTTTCTTTCAAAGTCCTCACAATTTGTGTTTCTTTCAAAGTCCTCACAATTTGCTTTTCCAAAGTCCTCACAATCTTTAGGCCCCTTTGGTTCGTCACCCAAAAAAGGCAGCTTCAAAGTGTCATTCTTTGTACCTATTCTTTCGCACCTCTGCCCATTAAATGAAAAATTACTCAAATCGGCATAAAAACCAACACTCGACTCTCTTGTATCTTGAGAACCTCCAACACACACATCCGAAGTCAATTCCTCTGTGCTCCCAATAAACGGCTCCGAGTGCAAAATTTCAAAATGCTGAGACTCAAAGTCTCCGTTCATCCCGGTGTAGTTTTGGGGCATATCACCACAATAAACATTCCTTGAATACTCAACTTCATAAAACTGTTGATTTTTTTGGTACAATTCCGAGGTACAAATTCCCTGCTCTATGTTGGAATCGAACAGCGACCTATTTTCCAGGGGGATAAACACTCCATTATCAGGGCCGAGAGCAAAAGGCGAGCTGAAGTCAACAACCTCACTAGGAGATGTACTCGAGTTGCTTCTCAAAGAGAAAATGTCTTCAATACCTTCATTTCCAGAGGTAATGTACCCATCGCAGTCGACTGTTCCGTATGAAAGACTCATGGAAAGTTTACGATTAATCGCAAGAATGTGCCCTGAATATATACCTTCTGCCAGTGCCTCTGCAGGAAGTTGCATGGGCGGCATTGTGAGCCTTACGCATTCATCGAGGGTTTCAGAAATGTCGGTCAAGTTTTCACACTACGCTCCCACGTTACATATCGAACAGTATTTTCTTCCTCCAAAGCTTTAGTCATGCCAGTTGGGGATGGTGCTCAAAACGCCGGAAATACTCCCCGAATAAGTCCATAAAATATACTGCCGAGATGTGGTGGCTAATTCTGCAGTGCGGCTAAAATACCTTTTTTTTTTCGCAGCAAGTCTCGTTGGGAAATAAGCCGTGCGAGTGAGCCAACGGCAATATCGGCAGATTCATGCAATTTGAATTCAAAGAAGATTCATAATAAGTACTCTATAATCAAACTTATTCCGTCTATTCCCCTTGCTGCGCAGAACCTGTAGGAAAGCTTTTTCTATGGAGAAATCGTCTTAGTACCACCGAACCTGTACATCGAATGTTTCATGTCTTCCTACCACACTGTTTCCGGAGAAGATGGTCTGAAGCCTGTACATCGAATAATATCCTAATCGGTTCGTATCTTTTTTGTGTATTCCTCATCTCCGGCATAAATCCGACCCAATATTATTTAATATGCCTCGGGAGATGAAGCGAACTCCTCAACAGTTGGGGTCTTTAAGGGAGTGTGGATATGAACGCCCCCGTTTTGCTTGGGGTCGCAGAGAGCAAATCAATAGCGGGAAATATGACGTACGTCGCATTTATGACTTTCAAACCTGAGACAAATCTTGCATCGACGGGGCTTCGAACATGGTCAAGGCGACCTTGCCACAACTTTCCTTTCAGTGACATTGGCATCTTTAGACTCTGCAATTCCGGGTGGAATGAGCTGAACGAGTGAGTATATTATCATCGCTTGTTTTCAGCCAACTACACAATATTACTGTCTAAACCTTGATCAAATTGTTAGTCATGGTTGACCCATACAATTTAGTCTAACCGTGGCTTGTTGGAGTCTACATAGGTTTCTGAAAATATCCGTCGATAAGGCCAAATGCTAAACGATCGCTCATCCGTTTGGCGCCCGTCGCTTATCTTACCTCTTCCTCATGTAAGATAAAAGTAATGGTTCGATTTTTGCTTGAATCTCGGTGCAATAATATCAAGACCCGTGGGTACACATAGCGTAGTATACAGATATCGTCGTACAGAGATAGTGAACACAATTATACTTAATCTACAACCATATCGTGTTCTACTCGTATTTCTAACGACCCCAGCTAGACTTGTTTTATGACAGGATCTTGATAAAACCGATGCTATTTTCAGACTAGTTTTTCTATATCCTGCACACAAGCACACGCATTTTTTACACAAGGCTCTTAGCTAAATGGCTGCCATGTCCATCAATAGGTTTGATTACCTTTCGGATACCCGGGTTTGGTCGAGGGAGCCCTGATGCTCTGACGAGTTGTGCCTTTTGGGATTTCGGAATAGGGTGAATCGCTAGTCCTATAAACATTATTTTTGTTCCTGCATAAGGATATATGTACAACGAGCCGCGGTCGATCCGCGCCCCACCTTGCCGTATTGGCTGAACAGAAGGAATAGTGGGGAGGATCTAGTTGAATGAGAATGTATCTAGTGGAGGGTGTTGGAAATGATTGAGGAGAAAAATGTAATCAGTGGTTGAGCAAAAAAGTTATTAGTGAGCAAAGTGTTGCAGAAAATTGTAATCAGTGAGCAAATTGTTGCACAAAAACGTAATCAGTGAGCAGTCTCGAGCAGAATGGTGGGTGAGCACGTGTGAAGGCGATCAAGTGATCTTAAGGATCTGGTTGTGAGGAGGCTATTGGTCTAGGCCTCCCATTTCTGTTACATTTGCAGACGAGTTCCGAACATTCATGGTCATTCATGTTTGCACTCAAGGGACATCATTCCGACCAGGGTGCCCTACAAACAGAGCAAAAAATCGAGGTATTGTTTACATTCCGAGGCATGCAAACGGGTTTAGCCAGAAACAACCCCGTTACGTAGATACAAACCATGAGAATTGTTTGGGAACAATGCGGGTGGGTCTTCTCAAGTGGAGAGAATGAAGTGGGTAGCGAGAATATTTCCTTTCGAAATTTTGAAACGAGCCAAAGAATGAACAGAATAATGAATTCGAGATCTTTTAGAGAATAAATCTGAAGTTGAGATTTATTCATGAGCTTAAATCTTAGGTTGAGAAGAATTTATAGGTTACGTAAGCACATGTCTGAGGTGGAGTAAGAGAATGATTAGGGAATCTGAGGTCGAGTAAGAGCATGATTAGGGAATGTGAGGTCGAGTAAGAGCATGATTAGGGATTTGAGGTCGAGTAAGAGCATGATTAGGGAATCTGTGGCCGAGTAAGAGCATGATTAGGGAATGTGAGGTCGAGTAAGAGCATGATTAGGGAATGTGAGGTCGAGTAAGAGCATGATTAGGGAATGTGAGGTCGAGTAAGAGCATGATTAGGGATTTGAGGTCGAGTAAGAGCATGATTAGGGAATCTGTGGCCGAGTAAGAGAATGATTCAGGGAATCTGTGGCCGAGTAAGAGAATGATTCAGGAAATCTGTGGCCGAGTAAGAGAATGATTCAGGAAATCTGAGGCCGAGTTCTTTAAAGATTCACGAAATCTCAAAACCAGAAGGTACGATTTGAGAAGTGACTATTCGAGTCATGAGGTATCTTCGAAAGCATGAATATGCTCATAATTTACAATTCGAAGAGTAAAATCTATCTCGAATCGAGTCGATGTGGTATCTACAGAAGTACTCATAATTCGAAATCTTCGAGAAAGGAATACATGAACATTAACGACCCAAATCTGTATTTCCAATTTTGTTAAGAACTTGTATCCATTCAGAAAAACCTAATAGGTTGATTCACAAAAAATTAAGTTTGATTCACAGACTAAATGTCAGCTATCATTTAGGACCATTCACAGACTTATCTAATGTCAGTTATAAAACATTCTGATGAAATTCACAAAACATTCTAATGACATTCACAAAACATTCTAATGACATTCACAAATTAATGTCATCAGACATTACCTTTTTACAAAAAATTAACATTCATTCACAAAACATTCCTAATGTCATTCAGAAGACATTTATGTCATTCACAAAACATTCCTGTGGTCATTCACAAAACACTGCCTAAGGTCATTCACAGATATCACCTCATGCCATTCGAAGGGCTTCAATGAATGTATCCAATAGGATTCATTCAATGGACCACACATCCAGATCGTTACTACATTCAATGGGCGATTCAAGGTTCCGGGAAGTCAAGGGGCCGGAAGGGTTAAGTACGAGTAAGCCAAGGGAGATTGGGTTTGAGGAAGGTTTGAGGAGAAGGTTTTGAGAAACTCAAGGGAGATAAGGTTTGAGGAGAAGGTTTTGAGAACCTCAACGGAGATAAGGTTTCGAGAAACTCAAGGGAGTTACCTCTCCAAGTGACCTCGAAGGAGTCAAGGGTTTAGGAAACTCAATCGAGCCAAGGGTTCCAAAAAACTCAAGAGTCAAAGATCCCAATGGACACAAAAACATTCAGATGAATCCAAAAGTTGACTAAGTCCATACTATCACCCGGAATACCCTGGATTATGGGAGTTCACGGAAATCACTTAAATTTTCGAAGTTCGTAATTAGAAGTTCTCACTTCTGGAACAAGTTCTGACTTCTGGAACAAGTTCTCACTTCTGGAACAAGTTCTGACTTCTGGAACAAGTTCTCACTTCTGGAACAAGTTCTCACTTCTGGAACAAGTTCT